>OY728134.1:335208653-335495353 GCA_963277665.1 Viscum album
GAAAATTTTATTATTAACATTACATTTTATTTCTATAGCTTTCTTCATGAATGCAGTCATTCTAATGGATCAATCAGATCCAAATTTTCCCATTCTTATTATATCATTTTCTATTTATTATCTTAATTCAATATTTAAAAATCATATTGGTTTGTTTTATGACTAATGTATCATTATTCATTTATGATAATAAAGTTTTTATTGGGTTCTCTATGTGATATATGTTCTTTATACTGCATGAAAAAATTATACGAAGGGAAACTTTCATTGATAAAATTTCAGTTCATTACATTCTAACCCCCTTATGAAATTTCACCCTAAAAATTTAGTTTTACACACTAAGGTGAAAATAGGTTAGGTTACTTCCACCTGAATGACCCAAATACCTTCATTTTTATTGATTTTTGATAACCCCCCTTTAAATGGATGAGGGAGAACCCTTACAAGGCCCGTAGGTTCAGAGATTACATGGCCCGTAGACTTAGAAGATTACATGACCCAAAGGTCTTAGGGAATTCAACCAGACTATCTACAAGGAATTTCCCCTCCCCAGCATCTGCATCCTGATAGTAGCTCTCCACCTTTGTATCACCGTCTGGATAGTCTTACTGTGAAAACACAGGATGGTACCGATGGCATAGCCATACCCTCTCAGTCTGACAATCCATTTGGCTCTGCTATGGTGAGTGCACCTGCTCTGAATCCTCTTCTGGGGATACTCCTTTTTTTGGAGTGTGTTTGTGGCCTGTATTCTTGTGGCCCGAAGGCCTTGGGTGGCCTGAAAGCCTTCCAGGACCCAAGGATCAAACCGGTGGCTTGAAGGCCTAGATGGATGAATAGTTCTGGTTGCTACTGTACGGAACAATACCTGCTACAGTGCCTACTACATTACTGCTACTGTACTACTACAATTCCTGCTATAGTACTGCTACAGTACCCCTGAAAATATATCTCCACCCGGATTTGATCTCGGGTCTCTTGGATGCACCTAGTGAGTCCTCACCAACTAAGATGAGGCTCTTGTGCGGTGAGGTTACTTATCTTTTATAACTTAATCTAGTTCCCATGTTTCCTATTTGTACTTATGGTTCCTCCATAGTACTTTTACTTGGAAATTAGTCTTGTTTCATAGAAATATATCTCTATAGTCTAAGATCTTCACCCTATGATCCTCATAAGAGCGATCATTTTCTAGCAGTACCAACTCTGAATTCAATACATGTGAGGGATCTGGTATGTATTTCCTCGAGGGGCCTATGTGGAATACGTCATGTACTTGAGACATGGTTGGTGGAAGTGCTAGTTGATAGGATACATCTCCGAAGCAATCAAGAATATTGATGGGGCCGATATACCTAGGAATTATCTTTCCTTTATTCACAAATCTCATTTCTCTCTTCCATGGAGATATGTAGAGGAATACCATATATCCAAACGTAAACTCTAACTCTTGTTGATGATTTTATACATAGATCTTCTATCGACTTTGGGCTACCTTGATGTGATACTTAATTTTTTTCACCTTTCTACCATTTCTTCAACCATTTTAGGTCCAATCATATTATGTTCATCAACTTCATCCCATCATGGTAACATTCCACATAATTTCCCATAAAGGGATTCATATTTGTCCATTTGGATGCTTGAGTGGAAACTATTATTATAATAGAACTCCACTAGTGGAATATGTTGATCCCATATTCATTTTAATTCCATAGAACATGATCTCAACATGTATTATAGTGTATGAATAGTCTGATCAGGTTGGTCATCAATTTTAGGATGATAATATGTACTGAAGTTCAACTCATTATTTCAAGCATGTTGTAAACTTTTTTAGAACATGGAGGTAAATCTCAGATCATGATCAGATATAATAGACAATGGTACTCCATAAATCCTCACAACTTCTATGATACAAATCCACAAAAACTGACCAAGTGACAAGTCCTATAAAATTGTGATTAAGTGAGAAATATTTGTAAGATGATCCGCAACAACTCATACAACATTATTTACTCTGGATGTCTTTAGAAGTCCTATGAAAGAGTCTATAGTGATGTTTTATCATTTCCTAATTGGTATGGGTAAGGGTTTCATCACCCCCCTATACTTTTATCTCTTAGCCTTAACTTACTGGAATACTAGGAACTTTGATGTATATTCAATGATCTATTTCTATATATTTTCCCACCAATAGTTCTATCAGAGATCTCGATAAATCTTTGTGCTACCTAGGTGAATAGAGAAGTTTGAGATATGTGTGTCATTCAGAAGCCTTTTATTTATCTCTGGATTGGATGGTACATATAGTCATGACCCAAATCTTATGACTCCTTTCTCATCAATTTTGGACTCTGAGGATTTCCCATTTCTTATAGCTTCAACATTTTTCTGAATTTTATCATCATTTATTTGAGCATCCTCTATTTTATCCATAAGGGATGGTTGATGAATCATTTGTGAAAGGAAATATTATGTACCTTCTTTTATGACTCCCATTTCTTTCATTTTCAATTTAAGAAGATTGTATCCTTCTCAATTTTCATCATTGATAAAGTTACAGGATCCTTTCAACTTAGAGCATCTCCCACTTTATTTTCTTTACCAGGATGATAGTTGATTGGTTAGTCATAATACTTAATGATATCTAACCATATTCATTGATGCATATTAAGATCCGTCTATATGAATATATATTTAAGACTCTTATGATCAATATATATCTAACACTTCTCCCCAATGAGATAATGCCACCAGATTTTCAATGTGAAGATAATAGCTGCAAACTCCATATCATGCATGGGATAGTTTTTCTCAAGAACTTTCAACTTCTTTGAGTATATGGTATCACTTTATCATTTTTATCAACACAAAACCTAATCCATTCTTTGAAACATCACTGTATACAATAAATAGTTTCCCACTTGTCGGTAGTGTAAGCTCTAATACAATGATAAGTCTCTTTTTCAACTCTTTTAAGAAGTATTCACACTTACTAGTCCAAAAAAACATTACCCCTTCTGATTCATATTGGTTAATGGGTATGGAAATGATGAAAAGTTCCTAAAAAATCATCAATAATACTTAGCCAGACCAAGGAAACTATGAATCCCTGTTACAAATGTTTTCCTAGGCCACTCTTAGGTTTCCTTAATTTTAGGTTAGTCCACATATATTCATTTTCTAGTGATAAAATGCCCTAAGAATGATAATTACTCCATAAAAAACTCACATTTATTGTAATTTTCATATAGTTTCTCCTTTCGTAATATATTTAACATAGTATTCAAATACTCATCATGTTCCTCCTTGTACTTGGGGTATATCAGGATATAATCGATAAATACTACCAATTTTTTTAGGTGATATATAAAGGCTATATTCATTAGGTCCATGAAAAATTTCTATGCATTAGTGAATCTGAATGGCGTCAATATAAACTCATAGTTTCCATACCTTAAATGAAAGACAATATTGGGAAAATAATCCTTCCTCATCTTTAATTGGTGATATATCAACTGAAGCCCCACTTTAGAGAAATACTTATCTCCATATAATTGATCGAACAAGTCATCTATCTATGGCATGTGATACTTTTTATTTGTCAATATTTTGTTAATTTCATGATAATCAATGTAGAGGTGCATCGATCCATATTTATCCTTGATGAATAGGACCGACACACCCCATGGTGAAGAACTCAATCATATAAAATCCGTATCTTGATTATATTTTAACTTCTTTTTAAGTTCCTCTAACTCAATTTTGTCTATTCTATAAGGTTTATATGATATAAGAAGAGATATAAGAATAAGTTCAATTGATAACTCAAGATATTGATTGGGAGGAAGACCAGAAAATTATTTAGGGAACACATTAGCATAGTCCCTCACAATGGGAAGGTATTTGAGCATGGTCCTCTCATTTTTCTCAATAATTTGAGCTAGAAATGATTACTCATAAGGAAATAATATCCATAGTTGAGATGATGATTCTAAAGTAGATTCATCCTCCTCATTACACTTGTATAAAATTTTAGGATGCCTTGAGATGTGAAGAGTCATCTCCCTTTCTCGATAATTGATGTTGTATTTATATAAAGAGATCCAATCCATGCCCAATATAGCATAAAACTCCACCAAAGGAAGTAAGAAGATATTTTATGGGAGGTTCATTCTACAAAAATTAACTGAGGTGAATTTATACACTTTGGATTCAATGATTTCCCTATTCACTGTTCTCACAGATAACTCAACCTTCATATTTTGATGTTGTGTTTTAATGTATCTACTAAAATTTCATGATATGAAAGAATACGTAGAACCAAAATCAAATAGTATATTCACTATTCTTGAATTAATAACCATTATACCTGTCACTACATCATTTTCTAGATCTACCTTAGTAGTAGTGATATAATATTCCCTTATTTATTTCCTTGGAGGTTATTGTTATTGATTGCCTCTAAAAAAAGTTGTATTAGGGAATTATCTTAGATAATGAACTTGTTTCTTACAGTTGAAACACATTAAAATAGGATTTGTATTAATCTAAACCTTCCTCTATTCTTTCGTATTTGGGGATTTCTTCATATACATTTAGAAATAATTAGCCCGATGACCATCTCTTCCACATTTAAATCATCTCCTTATTCCCCTTAGGTGGTTTCTAAGTTACTTCACCCTACACATTTGACATGTGGAATATTTCATTTTCTTTCCTTCATGTGATTTATCTTTTAATACTCCCATATTAAACTCCATTTTACTATTTTTATCTCTAGGATCACGAGACTGCTAAGAGTCTCTATTCTCTATCTCAACCTTAAGGGCATAACGGGCAATCTCTTCATAGTTGTCAAAGTCTTGAATCACTAATTATTTTCATACACTTGACTAGTTTTCAAAAGAAAAATATAACTTGATTTCAGTTTTCATGAAAAATATATAGTCTTATCCTAAAATCCTTGTAAAGTTTTCCTCACACACCTTGATAGACTCATCTTCCTTTTGCTTTAGTTCAAGGAACTCCCTTTACATCTTAATACAGATAGTTTAGGGAAAATGTTTATCAATTTTTTTTTCTTGAAAACATTTTCTTATTTTTTTTTCTTGAATGATTCTTATTCCATGTAATCAATTTTTTCCTTATATTTTATGTTTTTGATTAGTTTCCACCACTGTTCATCTTCCCCATCAAAATGATAGACTTCCATTACAACTTTCTCTTCTTTTGAGCACTAGAGGTCAAAAAATATCTTCTTAATGGAGTTAATCAATTGTTCTATGATGAGGGGATCATAAGATACACTAAAGATAGGAGTCCTTTTTCACATAAAGGATTTAATCTCAAATTTCAATTTATTAGGAGAATGAGGGAATTACACATGATTCAAGTTATTATTCATAACCTGATCTAGTTGATCCAGTACTATCATGATGTTCTAGGGTCCTGTTCCCATTATATTTGGATTCTCATTAGAGAAATCATCACATTTCCTATCACATGAATTGTTGGCATGGGTTTCCATAATTCCTTCCATTAACTAATAAAAAAATAAAATAAAATTCGGGGGGATTAGATACTTAGATAATGAGAATATAAAAAGGAAGCTTTAAACATAGAAGGATAAACTTGTAAATAAAAATTATATCCCAACATGCGATTCTATAAGTTTCAATATAGATTATCCATGGTGATATAATTATACCTAGGGATATTAATAAACTTTTGTAGTCCTAATCTCTAAAAATAACTAGACTATGCTCTGATACCAACTATATATACCCTATCCCTTTACATATTTTATTACATGATTTTAAGCATAATTATCTTTCAAATACAATCCAAGGATCGTAATGTCTAGTGTCTTTGGAAGATTAGGTACATAATTAGAAAACATGAAATCAGAATAAAAAACAATTTATTTAATCTACATAATGATTTATTAACATAATTTTATCTCATATATCAATATAGTATGACCTAGGGAATACATAGACAAAAGGGATGAGATAAAAATCCCAGTAATGAAATAAACAAAAAAATAAAGCATAAAACTTGGGTTAGATGACATGACATGATGACATAAAAATGCATGGAATATGAATAATAATAATATAGAATAATAGAATATTGATCATGGTATTATGTGATCAGGGAAAAATAGGAATGTTGAAGAAATATATAATATGACTTAAACACAAGTCAAGGCTAACTACTAAGACTATATCAGATGGTGGAAAAAGTCCCATAATGGATTAGTTTTACTCCCAAACCCCATACATGAAGTATCATGAGACTAAAAATTACCCAATTAATTAGAGCACTATCTGGGTTCACCCATCATGTCATGTTCATGAATATGTGTGTGAACCGAAGAATCAAAGAATAAAGAATAAGCATATGGGTTACCTATGGAACTAAATGGGTATCAAAATAATGTCATACGAGATAACCAATGGGCGTGACATAACGGTTTCCATGAGAGAATGTATTTAAATCATAAATTAAAATTCATAATAGAAAATCAGCACATATCATGATAAATGATATCCAAATAAAGTGAAAACATGAATAAATAGTGCTTAAGAAACATTATAAATGAGAGGCTTTAGTGTGGTTTAAGGAGAATATTAAATAGAATTTAAAGAGGAAAAACGAGTAATTATTTGTATAAAACTAGAAATGAACTAAGATATTTTTTCATGATAAAATGTTATATTTTAGAAAAATAATGGTGGATTAAAATATTTCATGGATTGTACTTGAAAATGGGTAAAAAATGGAGAAGTTACCTTTAATTTGGCTTGCTTATCGAGAGGAATTGAGATGAGAAACATATAAAAGATGTATTTATCCATAAAAGAAGGATGAATTGACCTAGATAAATAAATATGGAACAAATAAATAGAATATAAGAGAATAATATAAGAATAATTAAGATTTATATTAGTGTAAATAGAGAGAGAGTCTAACCCAATGGTTAATTTAGAGGTTCAGAGAGATCCCTTACCTTATGTCCGAACGTGTTCTACACTTGCACTTAATGTCATGGATAATAAAATAAGATTAATTAATAATTTTATTAAGAATATATTAAATATTTATTTGATTTATTATAGTTTTATTAATTTGATTTATGGTCATTTATATGAGTTATGAAGTCCAATTTTAGTGTTCTAGGAGCATTCGTTTCATGATTTTATGATCTGTTACCTCGAGTATTATTATGGGATTTATTTTAAAATGGAAGAAAAAATATAGAAGTGTAATTAAATGTTATTTATTTAAATAAATAATTTTTAATGGCCCCATATATTATTTTTTCAAATATGATAATGATTCCTTAGAGAAACCGTTAATGGAAAATGATTAGTTTATTTTGGCAGTTTTTCGATCATCATGAACTAGTTTTGTTTTAATATTTAATATTATGTATATATACAGGTTACATAACATGATGCATGATATAATATAAATATTTAAATATTATTTAACCATAATAATGGTTTTATTACCATCCTTGAAGGCGATAATAGAAAACGAAGACTTGTCATCCATGAAGGCGGTGAATCAACACCTCACAGATGGTGTTTTCATTTTTAGAATAAAAGGATAAGTGAAGAGATTTGATGATGGATACTCTATTAACAAAATAAAATTAAAGTATATATATGATACTAGAGTTATCATGTAACTTTTTATAGTGGAGGAAAGGATGAGGTAGAATAAATAAAGAATTTAAAATAGAAAGGTGGAGGATTTTACCTCTTGAATATCGTCTCCTTGAGAACCTCCTTAAGGCACTTGGGTTTGGTATTTTGTTGAGACCAGAAGCTCTTGGATGTGTATAAGAGGCTTAGTAAGGGAATTTAGTATAATTTATACACTCTCAATGTCTTATAAGGTGTGAGGAGAAGGGGTTATTAGGGGTTGTATTTATAGTGGGAGGAGAGGGGTGTTTTTTAATATTTTATTCATTTATTTATTATTTTGGATCAAGACTATCAATAGTGTTGATAATTATCACTAAAAACATTAAATAATTGAGAATAGTTTTATATAATTGTTCTTATATTATCCATACATCATCAATAACTCATAAATTCATGTATTTGTGAAATACTGTAAATTACCATATTTCACTATTCACAAAAATTTAAATCTTTTGGAAAAATATAAAAAAATTACCTTAACCATTTTTAAATGTTTAGAATTAAAAAAAAGACTCATTTTTTGAAATAATTTTATAAATATGATAATTTTTTATTAATTAAAATTATTATTTATTCGAAAAATATCGATTTTAATATTATAACAGATTTTAAAACACTTTGAAAGATTAATTAAGGTCTCATAAAATTATCTTATAATTATAAGGAAAAAAATATTAATTTATGAATCTATTTAATCAAAATAAATTTTCTTTTAAATTAATAATTAATTACAAAATTTTAAATAAACATTTACATTACAAAAAAATATCAACAGTTAACTTATCATTCTTAAAAAATTTATTTACTTAATACAAGATATAAATATATCGTATTTTAATTTATAAGATACCTAAGTTTTATTTATACTTTCATAGTAAATTTTACTATTATAATGGCTAGATTACTATTCCTAACTGTCATATTACTATTACAATGTTCATGTTATTATTCGAATGATCATATTTCCAATGGTCATAAGGGTTTAGTACTTTCTATAAATACCTCTTATTCCATTCATTATTCACTGATTTTTTCTTCAAAGTTTATATATAATTTCATATTTGTAATGAATATTTTAGTTTTTACATTATGTTTTATTTATATATCTTTGTTCATGAGTGAAGTCATTCCAGTGGATCAGGTAGATCGAGATTTTCCTATTCTTATTCTTTTATTTTCTATTTATTGCCCCACTAAAATATTTGGTACTATTGTTGGATTATTTGATGAATAATGTATAATTATTCATTTATGAGAATAAAATTTTTATTGGGTTCTCTATGTGATATATGTGCTTTATACTGTATGTCATAATTATAAGATGGGAAAATTTCATTGATAAAATTCAGGGTTGTTACAACATGGATCACGAATAAACATATGGAAGAATAACATATAGAAAATGGAATCATATGATAATGGAAATATTTAAATGTGGAAGTAACATGTAACATGACATAAACATGAGTCATAGATAACTAAGAAGACTATATCACATGGTAGACAAAGTTCTATAATGGATTATACTTACTCCCTAATCCGATACGTAACATCTCATGAGACTAAGAAATTACCAAATGAATTGGAGAGCTATCTGAGCACAACCATCATATCATGTACATACATATGTGTTCCATAAAAAGAAATAAAACATAAGGAATAATCCTAAGGGTTACCCATGGAAATAAATGAGTTTCATAATCATGTCATAAGTCATAACCAAAGGGTATATCATCATGGAATTCATGAATAAAGGTATTAAATAATTTATGGAAAATCATAAAAATTAAGAATAGATCATGAATTATGATGTCAAATTTAAGTGAATACATGAAAAAGAGTGTTTAGGAACTTTAGAAATGAGCCATTTTGGTGAAGTTTAAGGGAAAATATTAAAGAGTCTGTAAAGAGCACTATTTGGTATTTTGTTTTTGTGAAAGTAATAAAAACCTTATAATTTCAAAAAAATTATCTAATAAAACCTAACATGTCATATTAACCTATAAAATTAGTGTAATTCATCAAAATTCTCAAATTACATTTATTTGGATATTTATAATAACAATTTTTTAATATTTCATTAATAAGGTAATTACAGCATCATCATTGTGTCATAAATAAATTAAATTATTTAATGTCTAAAAATTATAAATAAAATACCTTTATGTAGTAATATTTTTGTCTTTCTAATGAATATTTATAGTCGAATTTATCTTATGTAAAACCCTATATTAAAATGTTTTAGTTATGAAAACTTGAAATTAACACTTTTAACTCTTCTTTAAATTAAATAATAATGAATGTCCTAATCTAATAAAAGTGGACATAAAGGGTCATATTTTATTTCTAAGGTTGTTTTTGGTCGAATTAAATTTATCCAATAGAATTAGGACATATTTTAAGGTAATTAAAACATCATTTTAACCCTTAATTAGCCTATTTAAATTTCACTGTTGTAAATAAAATTCAAATGTTACTATTCACCAAAAATTATTTTCATCTTATTGAACCACACTTTTCATATTGAGGTTAATCGTGTCTCTCAGATCATTGAAATTTAACTCACAGAAGTGGTAAAATTAAGTTTTATACAAATTTTCAAATTCTCTTAGAAGGTGGGTAAAAGGCGGTAAAAAGTTTAACAAAAAATTATACATCTAATTTTATTATAAAAAATATTCCAATGAATTAAATTGAACTAATATTGTTATTATTTATATATTATTACTTAAAATAAATTTAAATAAAAAATTAAATATTTAAATAAAAAGTGGGTTTGAAACAATAATGTAGTGTTTTTCACTATTCCTCAAAAATTGATAGTTTTCAGAAAAATACCAAAAATTCACCATAAGATTATTTTGATATTAAGAATTAAAAAATGAATTCTATTTTACTAATTTCAAAAGATATAAGTTTCAATAATTAATTTAAAATTAATTCTCGTTGTCAAAACCAAAAGGCGTATTTTTCATAAATAATAACTATCAAAAGATTGACACTTGTTTATGTCAAATTTCAAAATGAAATTACTTAAAATGACTAGAATTGGATTAAATGGTAAAAATATAATCTATTTAAACTTCCAAACCATTAAAATTTATAATTTAATAGTATAAATTATTTTGATTAAAAAAGTTGTTTTCAATTAAAATATAGCATTTTTTACTATTCAACCAAATATGAAAGTTATCAGAAAAACAACAAAAGTTTTTTGAAATTAAATTCTTATGTCCCAATTCTAAAGAAGAAGTTTATTTTGTAAAATTTAATATATAAAAGTTTCAAATATTGTATTTAAAAAGGGTTTTCCCTTAAAAGGCGGTAAAATTACATTTTTTGAAATACTTCTTTTATCTGAAAAAATGAATTTGTTCTTACATTATGTATAAGAAACTCATAATATGGATTCTAAAATTATAAGGATTATATAAAGTTCAAAATTCAATTAATACTATTCATAACCTCTTTTGAATGTCTAGTTTGGTAAGTCATGGTGCGCTTGAACTTGGAGTTGCGGGTAGTGCATGTTAATGAATTACTTTGAAAAAATAACGTACTATAAAATCTTGGGGTGTTACATCGACTCATTTTGAATCTAAACCCTCTAAATGGAAAGGACAAAGCATTTTATGGAAGATCCTAGCAAATCTCCATTAGCTAAGCGTCATAAGGATGAGTCTTGTGGTACTGAAAAACCATGTTTGGAAAGCTGAGTGGTTACAGCTGAGAAGTAAGAGTTTGCTGAGTGGATTCTATCAAGCAAGTCATTTTTATTGAGAATAATGGAATCTCAAGGGTGGTTGAGCTGGTTCTAAAACAATAAAAGGCCTTACTATCCCCAGTTATAACATGATTTCTATCTATACAAGAAGATATCCTTAGATATAGCTAAGGAAGTAAGGATGAAGTCAGTGGTGAAGGGAAAAGATATGTCTTTTTCATCTAAGGAACAGGCTGAATGTTGGGAAATGCCTCATGAAGGTGTATATGCTAATTATCATGGTAATATTCCACCTTCCTCTGATTTGTTTTTGTATGAAGCTACTATGAAGGAGCTAACTATAAGTGAATAATTGAGGAGAGATACTTCCAGTTAATTTGATGGAGAGGTAAGATTACTTTTTGAGTTTATTCAAGATCAAATCTGACCAAGGAAGGGAGATTTCTCTGCTCTGAAGTATTTGGATGTATTCCTGATTTACCACTTGAAAAATGTGATAAAGGTGAATCTTTGTAGGTATCTAATGCTGCATATTTATGATATGATAAAACACTCCAAGAAAGCAACATGATTGTACTATTCCGGGGTGATCTCTGCCATGCTAAATAAATTGGGTTGTGTGGAAGATAGAGATGAAATGATATGTGCCTATAGTGGTTTCTGCCTTCAGAAAGGAATTTTCAAAAGAATGATGATTTTCTGGAACCCGTGGAAGAAATATTGGGTAGGAGATAAGGAAATAATTTATGAGGAGTTTAATCCAATTGACCATCCTACCAGAATAAAGGATCAAGTTGATCTAGGACTAAAACTAGGAGAGGAACCTATCTATTATGATGAGGAAGTTGAGGCTAAGTTTCCAAGGGAATAAGGATCTCCTATTAATGACAGGAGTGATCATGATATTGCTGAAAGCCCAAAAGACATGTCTTATGGACTAGCTAGTCCACCTTTGGACATGGCCTCAAGGAAACCTTTGTTAGGTGATGAGGATGAGGAAGAGATAGAAGTCACTGGTTTGGTAGGCTATGTGAGTAAGTTAGATGAGGAGTATGATGATGATGATGATGATAATGGTGATGAAGAGGGAGATGATGAGCATGTCAGTGATTCCTTAAATGTGGGACAATGAGTAGTTGACAGATCCAGTGAGGAATCTGTACATGGAGTTACAGTTGGTTTTGATCCTATTGAACTTGAGGCTGTTGATCATGGAGATGTTGGGTATGAGGATAGACCTCATCATCCTGTTGTTGAAAATCAAGAACTGATTCAAGAGTTGAATGAAATCTTGGCTCGTGGCCATGAGAAAGAGGCTGCAGATCTGGTCACTTAGATTGAGGAAGTTCTTGGAGAAGTTGAAGTGGATAGAGCACATGAAGAACCTCAAGTTTAGTTGGTACCTATGCCCAAAAATTTTATTTTTCCTAGAGGACAGGATGAATAAGAAGAAAAAGATGAATTTGTACCATATCCTCAGGGAAGATGAGTCAGGATTGTCACTGTTGAGCTAACAGATTGTACCTATACTCATGAATGAAATAGAGATACATGATACATTCTATTTGGTTTGGAATATATTTCTGATGAGGATATAGAAACACCTCCTCCTACTCCTCGAGTTCAAGCTGAAGTAGAACCGGTTGCACCTGCTTCACCAGGTGCACTTTTAGGAGATGAGCCAATAGAACAACCAGTTCCTAGTAACTATGTCATTAAGGCAAGTTCATAGAAATTCAATAATGAAATATTTGAGTCCATAAGAGCCTCATTTGGATCCAGAAGTGAAGCCTTTACTTCAATTAGTATTTCGGATGTTGATGATGCAAAAATTTCAAGGATGGTGATTTAGGAGATTCAACCTAATCTCATTACTGTAGTCGAAGCCATCATTAGAAATAATACTTTATTGAGGGAAGAAGTAAGGAGGATGAGAAATGAGTCGAACACTCTGACCACTAATTTCAAGACCTCTTTTAGTGGTGTGATGGAAGTTCTTAGGAACATAGTGACACTTATACTGAGTGTAGAATTGAAGAAATTGAAAGAGGAGCTTGGAAAAATTATCACCGGTCCATCTAATTCAAGAGGTGGGAGAGGTTGTTGCTGATTTGGAGTCTCTTAAGGTTGTAATAAGAGAAGAACTGAAGAATTTGCAGAGTAATTCAGACAAATAAACTCTTTCAAAGGCATATAGAAATATAGATCTTGTTTACAACATAGTAAGTTAGTGCACAAATGAAGCCTATGCTGCTCAGAAGTAGATTAGAGTGAAAGTGGATAAGTACTTTACTAAGATCTATATCAAGCATGATCTCATCAATAACTTCAATTTTTTAGATTAAAATCTTAGAATTCATCCAGTTACAGTAGTCTTTAAGACATAGGTGGAATAGTTGAAGGCGTTTACCCCTATACTTGATAATTTCCTGGAGAATAAGGATGATTTAGAGAAGTCCATGCAATATGGTGGTGAAATAATTAATGATTTCATCAATCTCCTCAAGCCATATCTACATGTTCAAGACGAAGCAATTATAGTTCCTCCTACTGCTTCCATTGGAACTACCTATTAGCCTCCTTCTCCAGAGAATGTCTCTCAGGCCCTTTCACAGATTCGTCCAGTCATTACCGAGCAACCACAGAGCTGTTTTTTTAGAAAGAAGACCTAGCCTTGCAGTAAATGTCCCTACAGGTGTTGCCTTGCCTAGTGTTATCTTCAGACCACCAATTCCCACAGAAAAAACCAAAACCTTTTGATCCTACTCCCAATCCTTCAGATAAAGGAAAATCACCTCAGAAGCCAAACCCTTAGTGGTGGATTGTGTATTTGATAGGGATTTGTATATTTATTTTGATTATTGTACCCTTTTGACCCTTAATAAAAATATATTTTTTGTCTTCACCATGTTTCTCATCTTCTTTATGTTATTTCTCTTTCTTCCTTCTCCTTCTCTTAACCTTTTTTTGTTAATCCCAAAAGAGGGAGAAAGGTATAGGCATACATTATTAATTAAAGGTATAGGCATACATTATTTATTTTAGGGGGAGAAAATCTAGAATATGCAAGATGGCATGTAATCACCATAATATATATACATATATTCCCTATCATCCAATATTTGAGGGGGAGATTTGTTTTAAACCCAATAAACAAGGAATAGTTTTAGTTATATTTAAAAATAATATTCAGTGAGATATGGTATGTCAAGTAATTACTATTCTTTAATATCACATGTATGTCATAAATTGTGATTATCAAAAAGGGGGAGATTGATGGACCCTCTATGATATAATGGTTTTCATAATCACAAATAATGTCGATCTATAGATTCTATTATTTCACGTCATTTAATATCTCTAAGTAAATTAATTATATCATACTAAATAAAAATTATTCCAATAACTCAATAAACTATATTTATGATTCAATATATTCACTAGTGCATATTTATATGTATTTATAGATGTCACATAATTTAGTAGTATTTTGTGTAAGGCAGTCACTTCATAAGTTTCTCAAAGTCCCTGACACTGTTAGTTCAATCGAATCACTGATGAATGACACAACGATGGATGACACACCGATGATTGACACACCGATGGAGGACACACCAATGATCGGCACACCGATCGAGGACACATCGATGATCGACACACTGATAGATGACCCACCGATGATCGACACATCGATGGATGACACACTGATGATCGACACATTGATGGACGACACATTGATGATCGACACACCAAAGGACGACACACTGATGAACGACTCACCGACGAATGAAAAACTGACATCACAAATGACTCACTAATACAATAAGTCACCGATATTGATGGAAATAGCTCTTCGATACTCGGAGTCATTGATGCTTATAGCCCAATTCATATGAGTGATAAATACTTATGACTCATCGATATTCATAAATATTGTTTCAAATTTATTATTTTAAATTTATTTATAACTATCATATTTAGACAAATTAAAGTTTGTGACATTATTTAATGTTGTCTGTAGGACTATTCATAGACAGTACGAGGTACATGAAAGTGGAGAGATCTTCATGCATGCTAGACCTTGAAGTATGAAAGGATTATAAGCTAAACCGTGCATGGCATGCATGTGAGACAGACCGGGCGAATGTGCTAAATAGTGTAAACAAAAGAACTCAAAAAAGAAGTGCAAGAACTCAAAGCTGAGTACACAATGACCTCAATAAGACATGAAAGAATGCGATGAACTTCTCTGAACATCCAATCATTGAAGAGAATTATACACATAGAAGCTATAATACAGAGGCTGCAATACTCTATTCTAAATCCATATTCTAGAAGAGGACTCGAATATATTTTTCTCTCCTTAAATATAGTCCAAAGCTTCACTACATAACACACAGAGACTTCTATGCTCTATTCTTTGTTTATAACTCTATTGTGATCTTGTTTTTACTTTTTTGAGTAGTGTGTGTGCATCTATTTTTTTCACACACACTGTCTCTTGTGCAAAACTGGAGGATAATCAATATCCTCACACTCACTATCTTTTTACTCTTGTTTCCCACATAGAATAGTGGAAAAGATAAAGTGTGATCTGTTTGTTGTTTTTCTCACAGATAACTATGCTAGAGTTCAAGTGTGACCTAGACGACCTTGTGTTATTTTGTGAACCCTGATCTAGGGTGTGGATAAAAAGTTTATTAATATAAACTACTTAGTGACAGGTGATCACCAAGTGGCGAGGACTAATTCTCAACTTGAGACAAATCCTCTTGTGTTTATCGGCTGTGTATTTATCTTTTTGTTTAATCCGATATGTGATTATTTCATTTCAAATAAAACTAAATTGAACATTGATTGTTAGTTTAGAATATGTTTATATCTGTTTTGAATCAGTAGATTAGTTTGAAAAGTTTGACTAATCTTTATATTGTTAAAACTAAGAACTAATTAATCTTCTGAGAAATTAATTGAACATTCAGGACTTTTATAAATTCACTAAAAAATGACTTTGATTATATTTTAATAGGGTGTTTTTTTTGAAAGAACCAATTTTAATAGAAATTTTTATAGATACTCAATTCACACCCATTTTGAGTGATCTAATCTGACCAACAAAGGTAAATTCTTTTAGTTATGTCAACAAATAATAAAGCAAGAATGGACGATGACACAAGGGTGTGTCCTACTTTATGAGATATCTAATGAAAATGATATTATATTGCACATTGTGTGTTTGTATGTTGGTTGTTGGTGCTGTTACTATTACTTATCTATTTAGGTACATTTAAGGGATGTCAGACTTCATTCCCAGTTTGTAACACCCCAGGCTTCCATGGTACATTTCCCTTTGAATAATGTAATAGTAATACCCACCGCGACCAGTCAAACTAGCCATTATGAATAGTAATACCAGGTTTTTGAAATTTTATAAATTTTATATTTCAAAATGGACTTAATTATTGGATTCGAAATATCAAAATTATCTTAGGGTGAATTTTTGGTATTTTTCTGAAAATTTACAATTTTTGATGAATAGTGAAAAACACTGAGTTATAGTTTAAAACCGAATTTTTATTTAAATAATTATTTATTTTATTCAAATTTATTTTAGGTAAAAATAGATACATAATACCTATATAAGTTCAATGTAATTTATTATAGTCTGTTTATAATAATTTTAGATATATAAAAATTTTATTGAACTTTTTAACCGTCTTTTTCCCACCACTGAGGAGCATTTGCAAATTTGAATAAAACATAATTTTACTGCTTTTGTGAATTTAATTTAAAAAATTTGAGAGACACAATTGATATCAGTAATTAAAATGTGGTTCAATAAGATAAAAATATTTTTTTGAATAGTAACTTTTGACTTTTTTTTACCATGATTAAAAGTAAATAGGGTAATTAAGTGTAAAAATGATATTATTATTACCCTAACACATGTACTAATTTAATTGGATAAGTGTAATTCGACAAAAACAAACCTTAGGAATAAAATATGACCCTTTAGGTCCACTTGGATTAGATTAGGACATTTATTATTATTTAATTTAAAGAAGAGTTAAAAGTGTTAAATTCAAAGATTAATAACTAAACCATTTTTAATATAAGGTTATACATAAGATAAATTCGATTATAAATATTCATTAGAAAGATAAAAATATTTCCTTAATAATCATATTTTTTTATATTTTTTAGATATTAAATAATTTAATTTATTTATGACACAATGATGATGCAATAATTACTTAATTAATGAAATATTAAAATATTTGATATTATAAATATCCAAATAAATGTAATTTGAGACTTTTTATGAATTCAACTAATTTCATACATTAATATGACATGTCTCGGTTGGTTAGATGAATTTTTTTGGAAGTAATAATGGTGTTTTAAAATTATCAAAAACAAAATACCAAATAGTGTCAAAATTGACATAAAAGAGTATTTTAAAACAAATATTATATTATTAATTGATATTATATTCATAAAAAACTATGGTTTGACCAAAAGACTTATATTATTATAGGTGTACCATTAATGAACCACCTGGGATTCGATTGGAAGTATATAGTAAGTTTATTAACCATATAATATAAAAATACAAAGAGACATGGTAAATGTTAAACTATTTAACTAAGAGTTAAATCTAAAAGATATGGTAAATATAGGAACAAAAACTTGTCTAAAAGCTATTGGTTGAGTTTTTTCCGACCCATACCCCCCTTAGAATTTAAATAATTCATTTTTGAGCCATTAGAAACTGAAAATGACTTTATTATAAAATAATAATTCAAACTTTTCCTAAGGTGCCCCTCACCCCTCTTATAAAAGGACACTCCCCCTTCCCTCAAATTCACACCTTCAAAGCCTTTTTTCTCAGCCAAAATCTACCCAAATACCCTCTCAACTTTCCTCCCTTCATCTTATAGGCCTTATTTTAGTAATAAATTCAACCAAAGTATCCATTTTGATCAAATAAAAAGGAAGAACACGAAGAAGAGGAAAATATTTCATCACCTCCTTCAAGTACCTTTCTTCTTCCACTTCCTCTTTCTTTGTTGTTTACATTCTAAAATAATAAATCCAATATCTTCTATATACTGTGACATTGTTATAAATATGGTACAACCATATTAATTATTCTATCCATCCTTTGAATGACATGTAACTATACGTGCGTATGTACGAATTACCGTCTCCACGTCTTGGTGTAATTGTTATTGAATACATTATTATTTGGATGGGTATAATAATGATGTGTAATTGATGTAAATAATAAATATAACATGATAATGATACTTTATATATGATATAAAATCCAAGTATATATTATTTTAATATTAAAAGAATGATATTGTCGCTCGTGCATACGTACGGATTACCGTCTCCACGAACACGATGAGATTAATTCTCCATCGTAATCCATTCAAGAATAATTTACATTTGATGAGTAAAAATAATTTTGAAAGACTTAATATCATTCTGAATATGAATAAGATACATCCTATTCATAACAAACACTACTTACGAAACAAATCATATAATGGAAAACAAATCAATTAACACCTGAAACGATGATAATACTAAAATATTATTAACAAAGAAATATTAAATGGATTCTTGATAAATAGTGAGACTTTTAAATGTTTTCAAGAAAAAGGGGGATATTTCTCTCAAATAGTTTTGATGATTATTTTCATATTTGTCAATATCATTCATTATTCTCTATTGAGGCTGATATATTATAATACAATCTTCAATATTGTATTGAATGAGTTATGTTTGACTGTGGATGTGCTATTTTTATACCATTCATGGGTTTTGGTTAAAATATTGACATTTTGTATGCTAGTTTTAATACGAATGTTCAGATTATGTTTCATCCTTTTTATATGGGGAATTCATTAGACTTAGTAAGTGACAGGTGGAGCCTGTTATTATTCCTCAATGCATCTGTAGGTCTCATGAGAAAACTAGACATGGAATGGGCTGAGGCCTTTCCCAATTTGATATATGGTTTTGGCCGAGGCCTTAATCATTTTTAGACTTCTTGGAAGAGGCCTTGACAAAATGTTTAAGAATGTACGATATTATACATTTCCTCATTATGAAAATAATATTGATGGTTCATGTAGTCATTCTACTAGTAGAATACCCACGATTATATTTTATTATGGAATTGTTTACTCTGATCATATTCCTGCCATAAAAATATTCATGTTTATTATTGGTAAAGGCATGTGGTTTCAATTATCCACCATGCTTAATATTTATGTTTTCTTCTACTGTATTTCTTACCCTTACTGAGCGTTTGAGCTCACCCCTTTCTTATGTTTCATTTTCCCAGGATATGATGAAGTTAGTTATGAGTGACTTAGAGGAATAATCTTGGAGGCTTGAATGTTTCTAATGGTATAAATCCGTGTTTTATTTATATTCATGTCTTGTTTCCAATAATACTAAACTGATCGGTCTTTTGAGAAATGATTTCTTTGAGATCATGCCAATGTTATGTAATAATTCACCGAATCTGGGTAACTAGGGTCAAGGCGTTATAGTTGGTATCAGAGGAAGTTTAGTACAAACCTTGTAAATAAGATTTAGATAAACTCTAATTAGAGCACATTTCCCTAAGATATAATTTGAGGATTAGTATAGAAGAACTTCCTAAAATTTTGGTATTGTAGAGATTTTGTGAGTTTTCCAAGAAATACATCTCTTTCTGGATATGAGAAGGTAGAGGAGGCTCTAGAATAGTTGTACCTAGGGGTAAAACCCAAAAACACCACTTTGAGCTATACTCAAATGAGAACTAATGAACGAAAACGAGCCTTGATACACTCTTGGTTATGACCCTCCCATGGGATATTCTTAGGATAATTTACACTTTCTTTACAAATCGATTTGAAGGATTTCAATATAATATGAGAATAAACGACCTTGGTTAATCCTAAGGTGTTTCAAATTGAAAATATGGTGTCATGATATTCTCTAAATGATTTTTTGACTACTGTTACTCATACAATGCTTTCTAGTTTTAGTTAATGGATGGATTCCAAGGAAGTCATAGTAACTTTGAGCATGATGTACAAGGTGGGAATGATGGTGGAAATGAGTAACAAAATGGAATATTTATAGTTGTGAAAGATATTGTGTTCATGCCAAATATGTTTTCCATAAATATGATCGACAACATATATATTAACCAACTCCTAGACTCAACCAAGAAGATAAAGGTGGTGAATGATAAGAGCTCCAGCAGTGGAGACCATGGAGAAATGAATCCTCAATTTTTGTAATGCAGGAAATATGGAAGGAGACACCCAAGAAAGTGTCTCAATGAAACAATGAAATTCTTTACTTGTGGGAAAGAAGGACATAAAGTAAATAATTGTTTATGAAAAATGAAGAGTACTATGGAGGAAAATAAAAATGGTCCCAAGAATCTATTCACAGTCATTTTTCATAAATTTAGGGGACCATGCCATTACCTGAGTGAATGCACTATTATATAGGATATTTTCTTGATCAAAGAAGAAGCTATGTGGAAATAAATGGTTGGAGAAATGTTTAAAAGTATTAGTTATCCTTGTTTATGGGATTACTTTGGAATAATTTTCTCTTGTGTTTGTAACCCTACAGTTTTCATGTGAAAATGATATTTTAGGAAGAATTATCTTTTCTCTCGTATATATAGTTATGAATAACCATTTGGTTTTATATGATCATTGGGTTTGAGGTAATTACAAGTTATTATATTTTGGGATTAAAATGTAAGGTATGAGATAACGTTTATGGTTAAATTATGTTATGGTTATTTTGAGGAATTTTTCCCATTTTTGGTAATTTTATAAAATATAGTTTTTGAAAAAGGACAACACACAGACTGTGTGACAACCTATCACGTCGAACCAAAGCTGTGCGAATCGAACCCACAACCAAAGTGAGATTGATATTTATTACCTACCACTAAACTACGTGAAGTCCTGGTTAGTGTGACTAATTATTTTTAGTTAAATGATTTTATTGATCAATAATAAGTTGATTTGGGATCTTGTGTCTTATCAAATGAATACCCTTAGTATAGGAAAATGATTTGGTGATTAAGTGATAAATGTTTTTTTGGAATACGTTCACTCTGTTAGGAACACTATATGCCTAAGGAAAATAGAATACTATGGGATTTCATTTGAGGAGTAATTGTAGATTTTTATCAATGTTTTTATTATGTATTTATAGTGATTTGGGTTATTTATGGAAATTATTAACCTATAATAGAGAATATGTGATTAGGTTAATTACTTTTAAGTATGTGAATTTAAGAGTAGTCGATGTCATTTAGAGATACAATTTAACATGGAAGACTACGTAACCAAATTCTTCTAAGTTTTGGGTTTCAATATTAGTTTGGTTTATGTTAAAGGATTTTAAGGATAATTGTTTATTGAATGGTATTTTTTTTCTTTGGGGGTATTGTTGTTCTAATTTTAGAAATTAAGATTAGTGTTTTTTCTCTAAAGGAGTACCCTTTTGGGGGATCATCTGATCTTGTACTAACTGTTTTGGTTTTTATTAATCTCTAAAGACAAGGAAAATATATATTTTATCCTTTGTAGATTATGTGATTCTCTAGAAGTTGATTCTAACTCTTTCGGAGAGACCAAGTTATCTTGAATACTCATCGTTTAAAAAAATGAGCTAGTGGTATAAATTTAATAAAGAATGAAACTCTACTTAAAAAGTAAGTATATATCTTTATGTTCTTAGTCAATCTCATAAATAAATTCCTCATCTTTATGAAACGTAACTTAAAACAAAAAAAAAAATGTTTTCCGTTTACTTTTCCTACTGGGAAACTAATGACCATTTGTCTCATCATATGCTTGTGGTTTTCTTATTGTCAAATTTCTCATGATCATGTTTTCTATCCCTCTCCATCAGAACATGACACTTAGTTTATTTTCCATATTCACGTTTTCTTACATGGAATCCTAGTATAGGTTATTTCGGGTGACCTTTGTACTTCTCTTTCTTTCTTTTAAAGTGATAGTTTTATTGACTCTTTTTTATGATGTGGGACTTTTAATTATGTTCCCAAGCCCAATTTTAAAAATTTTTAGGACACAATATCCAAAAGGGGGGAAGAATGTAACAACCCAAGCTTCCATGATACGTTTCATTTTGAATAATGTAATAGATTGCACTGTACACAACTTCAAGATTCTAACACACCGTGACCAATCAAACTAGCCATTATGAATAGTAATACCCACTTTTTGAAATATTATAAATTTTATCTTTCAAAATGGACTTCATTTTTGTATTGATAATATAAAAATTATCTTAGGGTGAATTTTTTGTATTTTTCTAAAAACATTCAATTTTTGATGAATTGTGAAAAACACTGAGTTATAGTTTAAAAATGAATTTTTATTTAAATAATTATTTATTTTATTGAAATTTATTTTAGGTAAAAATAGATACATAATACCTATATAAGTTCAATGTAATTAATTGGAGTCAGTTTATAATAATTTTAGATATATAAAAATTTTATTGAACTTTTTAACCGTCTTTTACCCACCTCCAAGGAGCATTTTCAAATTTGTATAAAACTTAATTTTACCACTTCTGTGAATTGAATTTCAAAAATCTGAGAGACATGGTTGATATCAGTAAGTAAAATGTGATTCAATAAGATAAAAATAATTTTTGGTAAATAGTAACTTTTGACTTTTATTTACCACGGTTAAAAGTAAATAGGGTAATTAAGGGTAAAAATGATATTATTATTTCCATAAAACATGTCCTAATTCTATTAGATTAGTGTAATTATACCTAAAACAACCTTAGGAATAAAATATGATCCTTTAGGTCCACTTGGATTATATTAATACATTTATTATTATTTAATTCAAAGAAGAGTTAAAAGTGTTAAATTCAAAGTTTAATAAATAAACCATTTTTAATATAGAGTTATACAAAAGATAAATTCGATTATAAATATTCATTAGAAAAATAAAAAGATATAATAAATAATGGTATTTTAGTTATATTTTTTATACATTAAATATTTAATTTATTTATGACACAATGATGATGCAGTAATTATGTAATTAATGAAATATAAAAATATTTGATATTATAAATATCCAAATAAATGTAATTTGTTATTAATTCAACTAATTTTATATGTTAATATGAAATGTTAGGGTCAGATATATGATTTTTTTTTGAAGTAAAATTCTGTTATGAATTTAGAAAAAACAAAATACCAAATAGTGTCAAAATTGACATAAAAGAGTTTTCTAAAACAAATATTATATTATTAATTGATATTATATCCCTAAAAATTTAGGGTTCAGAAAAAAGACTTATATAATGATAGGTGTATCATTAAGTAACCATTTGGGGTTCACTTGGAAGTATATAGTATGTTTATTAACCATATAATATAAAAATACAAAGAGACATGGTAAATGTCAAACTATTTAACTAAGAGTTAAATCTAAAAGATATGGTTAATATAGTGACCCAAACCTGTCTAAAACCTATTTATTGAGTGGTTTTAGACCCATTACCACCTTATCCTTTAAATAATTTATTTTTGAGCCATTAAAACACGAAAATTATTTTATTATAAATCAATATTTCTATCTTTTCCTAAGGTTCCCCTCACCCCTATTATAAAAGGGCACTCCCCCTTCCCACAAATTCACACCTTCAAATCCTTTTTTATTAGCCAAAATCTGCCCAAATACCCTCTAAACTGTCTTACCTTCATTCTATAGTCCTTAATTTAGTCAGAAAGCCAACCTAAGGACCGCTTTTGATCAAATCAATAGGAAGAACCTGAAGAAGAGGTAAATATTTCATCACCTCTTTCAAGTTCCTTTCTTCTTCCACTTCCACTTTCTTTATTGTTTCCAATATTAAATAATAAATCCAGTATATTATATATAATATGATGTTACTATAAATATGGTACAACCATATTCATTATTCTATCCATCCTTTGAATGACATGTCACTATACGTGCGTACGTACGGCTTACCGTCTCCACATCGTGGTGTAATTGTTATTCAATACATTATTATTTGGATGGGTATAATAATGATGTGAAATTTATTTAAATAATAAATATATCATGATAATTATTCTTTATATATGATATAACGTCCAATTATATATTATTTTAATATCAAAAGAATGATATTGTCGCTCGTGTGTATGTACAGATTACCGTCTCCACGAACGCTATGAGATTCATTCACCATCATAATCCATTCAAGACTAATTTTCATTAGATGATTAAAAATAATGTTTAAATACTTAATATCAATATGAATATGAATAAGATACATCCTATTCATAACAAACACTACTTACGAAAAAATCATATAAAGGAAAACTAACCAGTTAACACATGAAACGATGATAATACTAAAATATTTTTAACAATACAATATTAAAATATCATATATGATATAATTTTAATGTATAGAATTATTTTATAATTTAATAACAATTATTTTACCGTGATATAGGAGCTTAAACTACCCTCGACCAAGGAAAAGTACAAAGTAAGAGGTTTCTTATCTCACTTTTAATTCCATGAGATTTCCATTTTCGCCACTTATTTATTAAATGTGGTATATTGTGTACTGTCATTTGATGTCTAAATTATCATGATTCTCTTTATATTCATGGTATTATATGATTAATTTGGTTGTTTTTAACTTTTTTACATACGAATCGATTGATTACAATGAAGTAAGGGTTTTCATCTCACTTCCTATTTCCGTGAGATTCATGCCATACTGCCACTATTTCCTTTTGTGTGGTGTATGTACTCCCTAATGATTGTATTCATTGTTTAATATACTTTAATTTATGATTAATAAAGTCTTAATTTTATGATCCATCTTTCCTGGGATGTATGTTTCGTAAGTTACCAAATTGGTAAGGGAATATCAAATTTCAATTTCCACTCATTTAGCTTTATGCATACTTCATTGATTATTTTACTCAATGATTATGTATGGAATCACTATTTATTATTTGTGAAGTAATTTCCACTCTCCTTTATGTGTATATACTTTGATACACATAATCACTCCATTGATAAATTCTCAAGTCATCGATACTAACTTGATAAGAGTAATTTTAACTCAATCTATATTTACTGAGTTAAACATCCAATTCATTGGTGTTGTTTTTACAAGAATATGTGTAAATGTCCTCTGATTGATTTAAACTGAATATCTAATAATATTGAGTGTATTTATATTTTTCGCACACAATTTTGTCATTGATTTATCCTTAACCTAAGGATACAGTCTTTATAAGAGATTACATCTCAATTTACATTCCATTGAGACTTCTTTATTGTTATACGCTAATTCACTTTTATATGGTGTATATAATAGTATATCATGAATCCCTTTATTCCCCTGATATTATAATGTTTTGATTACCTCAATTATTTGTATTCAAGTGTCTCTCTTTTGGTTTGGAACTCTAACTAAAATATCATTTTAAAATGTTTTAAAGATTTATTATTCTAAGTCTTTCTCATTAATGTCCATGTTTTAAAAATGGTTTTAAGGATTTATTTATATAGACATTAAGGTTTTAAAATTAAAATTCCTTTTAAAAGTTTCAAAGTGGTATGGGACTCTTTGATTCAAAAATCTATTTTAAGTGGCTTCTTGATAAATAGAGAGACTATTAAATGTTTTCAAGAAAAAGGGAGTTATTTCACTCAAATAGTTTTGATGATTATTTTCATCTATGTCAATATCATTAATTATTCTCTATTGAGTTTGATATATTATAATACAATCTTCTATATTGTATTGAATGAGTTATGTTTGACTATGGGTGTGCTATTTTTATACCATTCATGGTTTGTGGTTAAAATATTGACATTTTGTATGCTAGTTTTAATATGAATGTTCAAATTATGTTTCAAACTTTTCATATGGGGAATGAATTAGACTTAGTAAGTGACGGGTGGAGCCCTCTATAGCTCCTCGATGCACTGGTAGGTCTCATGAGACAAATAGACGTGGAATGGGCTGAGGCCTTTCCCAATTTGATATATGTTTTTGGCCGAGGCCTTAATCATTTTTTGACGTCTTGGCCAAGGCCTTGACAAAATTTTTTAGAATGTCCGGAATTATACATTCCCTTATTATAAAAATAATATTTATGGTTCATGTGGTCATTCGACTAGTAGAATACCCATGATTATGTTTTATTATGGCATTATTTACTCAGCTCATATTCCTTCCATAAAATTATTCATGTTTATTATTGGTAAAGGCATGTGGTTTCAATTATTCAACATGATTAATATTTATGTTATCTTCCACTGTATTACTTACCCTTACTGAGTGTTTGAGATCACCTCTTTCTTATGTTTCATTTTCTCAGGATATGAAGAAGTTAGTTATGAGTGACTTGCAGGCATAATCTAGGATGCTTGGATGTTTCTAATGGAATAAATTTGTGTTGTATTTCTATCAAGTTATAATGTTGAACTTATGTATGAATCTTGTTTCCAATAATACTAAACTGATCGGTCTTTCGAGACATGATTTCTTTGTGATCATGACAATGTTATTTAATAATGCACCAACTCTGCGTAGCTAGGGCCAGTGCATTACATAGTTTGTGAAAACTATTTACTGTCATCATGATATGGACTTTGAGGGTAACATACAATAGAATATTCAAGAATCTACTATATTTAGGTGAATAGGTATGTAGGACACAGTAGGCCCCACCATGGGGTCTAAGATTTGTCCAGTTTTATCAATCACTAAGAAATAAATAAATTCGCTATTATTCAAATATATAATAATCGGGTTGAATTTATTTATTAAAATTATTTTTAGGAGTTTAAGTAAATATGAGGAATACTATTATACAAAAATATATTATTTTAATAATCAAGGTTCATTTTATATTAGAAGGAATTACAAGTCGAGTTAATTATTTGTGTTTCTCTTGTAATATTTTTAATATATATTGAAAGTATGTGATATAATATAAATAATAATTATGGAAATGTTAGTTCATCATAATTATTTATTTATTTCTAATTTAGTGGATGTTAAATATAGGGGGGATGGGGAACCCTTATCGAGTATTTGAGAATCCACTATATATTGTAGGAGAGAGGATCATTCAATGGACTATTCCCCAGTCTGAAATTGAGAGCTCCTATCTTTTCCCAATTCCTAGTGAGAGAAGCACTCCAACCGAGTGAATGATCCAAGAACTTCTTCGTAGATCAAGGACATAGGATTGTGGTGATCATTATGACATCGAATAGATCGTTAGAGCTCCATGCTAGCACCCAAAAATCAATGAATGATGTTCATGTAAATTCTTGAAGCATGTGTGCATGACCTAAAGGGGTTTGGATTTAGATCCTTTAAAAATGGTCACTGATGACGAGTTGTAGTCATGCATGCATTGTTTTGAACAAGGTATTCATTCTCTTTTTATTTTTACATGATTTTTTTAATTCACATGAGATCCTCGAACCATATTTGGGATCAGATTACCAAACAAGTCAAGATTCCTTCATCCCAGAGATTAAAATTTAAAATCTTTAGTGCAACAACTTCTTCTATGCACCCTGGAACCTTTAATTAGAATCAAAGAAACGTTTTGTGAAATTTTTGTCCAAGAAAATTAAATTATCTTTAAATTTAAGTGGTGTTTATTAAAAAAGAAAAAAATGATCATCGATCTGACATCATATGGCCAAGATATAGCCATGATTATTTTTTGATACAGATCATTTTTTGTGTATGAAAATTTGAAACATTTTTAGGTGTTTAGTTTACCCTATCTGAGTCTTCAGTGATAATTCTGGTCACCCCAAACATCTGACCATGATCGATCCGGATTCCAGTCACCATAAATTATATCGACCGGTGGGATTATTTACAACATTATTGAATTTTTCAATATTACACTATTAGATTTGATATTATATTAAATTTCTATTTATTATCCATTGGAAAAATTGGTAATATGCCAAAAAAAGGGGCAATAGATTTATAAAATCAAGGCTGGCGGTGGGTGTGTTTTCTTCCAAAACAAACCTTAATTTAAAAAATTCGTGGGATGAAATTATTACATGGTTAGTGACACGTTAAAAAAAGGAGTATTATTTTTGGAGATTTTTGGACTTGGGATTTCCCTGGTCCACCATTGTATAGACCTCGCAGGGGCGTCTGCCTCCTCTGGTGTCTAGCACAGCTAAGCTGCCCCTGCCTGGAACTCAGCCGCCTACCTCTCCTATCATGGACTCCCCCTCCATCTGAGGATCGAGAAACCATCAAACACTGGACCTTCTTCCATATCCTCTTGTGACTTCATACGGTTGATCCACTACGACACATGTGGAACTTCCCTTGCTTGTGTCATCCACCACCAATGCCTCGTACGCCCGCAATGACCCCACTGTCTGAGTGGGATCTCATCACCTCCAATCATATTGCCACCTCTACCATGGATCCACCCGGGGCCTTCCACCTGTCGGCCATCCCACTCTCTCAACCCATCCACCATGTGTGTCACTTAGTGCAGACTTCCCTGTTGTGACCAGGCTCTCCAAACCACAGCACCTAGCGTCCTTTGCTACACCCACCTTGCACCGTTTGGATCCCTTTATGTGAGAGGCAGCCGTCTTCCAGGTTCTGTTGGACCCGATCTGCCCTGCAGTGGGTCAAGGTAGGTTCACCTACCCCAAAACGGGTCTAGGTGGGCCTATCTAGCCCAAAACAACCCGATAGGGGGCCTGCATAACCATGTATGGACCTATGAAGGTTTGACTCCACCCCAATAGGTTTTCCCCGGGTTTTGGGGCTCATAATTGTTTATATAATCAAAATTAATTGAATTAACTTATATAATTTTTAATTCATATTAAAGTAATTAAATATTATTTTTTGGTTTAAAAAATGATTTTAAATATTCCAAAAATAATAATTTATTTTTGGTATTAAAATAAACAAGTAATTAATTAATTTTTTGGAATTATAATTAAATTAATATCAAGACCAAATACATTATATGAATAAATTAGTTGAATTTAAATAATCCGTTTATTTTTTAGAAGCTATCGTACTTTAAATTTATTGCAATTTAATACTATCGCGTATTTATTTTACCTGTGGACCCGTCTTGAGAACTAACTAAACTAGTGTTTGTCTGCTTATTTTTATTTAATTTCTTATTTACTATGTGTGATGTTTGTTATAATTAGTAAATTTTATGATGGTGTATGGACCGTCATTTCATTTAAATTTGTATAAGATCTTGTGTAACCATCAATATTTATGTATGTAAATTACGCTTCATTAGACATCCTCAACTACATGCGAGTAATTTTGTACTATGAAGAGGATGGTGTAAGACACATACAACACCCAGATGAGGATAAATTCAAATGAGAAGTGGGAACACATCACATGAATGATCTGTATCATAAATCAAGCTTTGAATTAGGTTTGATTTTCCCAGGTCATGGTTGATCCATTACGTTTAAATTGGTCTAAAATTAGTAGATTCTGATGACTAGTCAGGTGATTTATCTTCTTTATGCATTGGTTTTTTATTTTATGCATTTTATTTACAGTAGGAAACACATAAAATAATAAAAAGTAAAGTGCCTAAATATGAGATAATTCTTTTAACTATTAAGGTTTAGCTGTGCAAGAGTCAACATAGAATGAATGGATTAATAGTAATGGATTACATTTGTAAAGAAAATAACAAACCACTCAATGAAATGTTAAGTCACAAATGTCTTCCATCGTTTGAATATGAACAAAACCAAGTGTATGAGGTGCTTAATCCGCTATAACTAAGGGTGCATCCTACTAATGAAAGGTTATTTTGAGAGAGATTGGCTGAGTTAATCAATGTTGGTAGCAAAAGAGTTACCATAGTTAGCCTGATGAAACATTAGAGGAAAGTGTTGAGTAAATCAAAATATTGATTTTAGAATCTGGGACTTCACATAACAGATCAGGGAGCCATGATGTAATGTGGTAGGCCAGTCAAACACCAACCCTGAACTCTAAAAGTATTGGCATAACCATAGCTTGATTACTATAATGGGAGGATTGAGGATCATTTCCACTAGAATATTCAAGCGAAAAAATATTTTCATTCAAGTATAGAGGGTTTAAAGAGTTTGATAAAATAGTGTGAATAATTTAATAATTTAAATATTTAGTAATGTCTAATCAGTGATCAAGATAAAAGTACTAATCTTCTACATTTTATTTTTTTTAGAAAATTACAAATAATATTAAAAGACAAACTATGATATTTATTAGACATAGTCAGTGTCCTATCTAGCATGAATTGCCAAGAGTAGTACAAGTGCTTTCATAAAGTACTACAACATCAGAAATTCAAGGTGCTAGTGTCCCCAATACTTTTCAAGCAACCTCTAGAAGAGAGGTTGAGAATAATTATTATAGGAGACACATGCATGGCACATATGATAGTTTTGTAAAATGTTTATAATCAATGTTGGATATGAGTTTTGGAAACAACATCAAAACATGGATGATATTATATGTAGTCTCATCTTTGAGAAGCTTGTGAGGAGTAAGAGAAGAATGAATATGAATAAGTGATGATTACACTAGGTTTGAGTAAATTGACCGATGGATCATGATATTTCAATGGATCCCTTTCTCATATAATAAGAACATTAAAATGAAGATTCATCTTTAGTTTATATGGATAAATACTTGTAAGATAAAGTGAAAAGGCTGATGAAAAGAGTGGTGCCAAAGTCACCTTCACAATGTCCTTCAAATAATTAAGTATTAAACATGATGTTATTATCTTCATATATCAAGAAGTAAATACATGAATGTTTAAAATTGAATGAACTAAATTGAAGAAAAAGGAATTCACTTCTTCATCAGGTATATTAATCACTTGTAAGTAATGTTTATGTTTTAATTTTTGGGTATCTAATGCAATATTCATATCAAATATGTGTATTTTAATGCAGTTACAAAGTATATAAAGAAATGTTACTAGAAGAAAGGAGTGTTCTCTTAGCGAATAAGAAAGGGTGGCTCTTAAGTCAGTGGTGAGAAGAACACAACTTCTAATTTCCATGTAAGTTCTTTTAGTTGAAATTTTGTTAATTATTACAAAATTTTTGTCTCATGTGTCCTTTTGACAAAAGGTGACATTATTCTAGATCTAGAATGAATATTTTTTGGGGGTTTTAATACTCAAACAATAGTTTTGTAATGAAAAACTCATAGGAAATACATGATTAATATAAAATGTAATATTTATAGACCCAGTTGTGGAAACATAATACTTTTTCAAGAAAAACGATTCAAGGATATACCCAGTATAGTTTTAGACTCTTCAAATTTAAATACCTTAGGAATTATTAACAAGATTATATACTTAGATTGGGATAGATAAACCATTAGAAATAAAGGCAAGCCACAATGCTTTTGGAATTAGTTCAGCTAGAGAGAATGAACTATTGTAAGGGTAATCTAGTTGTCAGAATACATCATAAGATTACTTTAAGTGTTTAAGGAATGTGAAAGTAAAGTGTGGTATATGCATGGTTAGAAGATATGACCAAGAATTAATTAATCAATATAATGTATCATGGAGTAATTCCTAAATGTATATTACCTTTTCCACATAAAATCTATGATGTTTGAAAGAGGGATTGAGAAGTAGACTTACAAGTTTATATTTATTAATAAAATGTATAATGAAGTAATTCCTAAATAAATATTTCCCTATATACACTAGAATATTGATGTATGTAAAACAAGATTTAACGTTGTAACATATATCCATTATAGAAAATTCCATTACTTTCAATATTTTCTTAAAAAATAACAATAATATCCTATAACCATATGCCAACTATCATAAAAATGGATATCATATGAGTTATAATATAAATAAAACCCATTATGCCATACGAACATGTGTTTAAATGATGAGTGTTTGTTGAAGGTATAAAAAAACTTACATCATGGAAACATAATTTGAATCTAAAGTAATTATCCTAATAGTTTATATAAATATTACATGAAATGTATAATGTAGGAATAATATAGTCAAGTAATAGACTAAATCTATACAAAAAGGGATCACATCTCTACAAGAGATAGTGTGAGAAAAATTGACTTGGGTATAGTCAATGATAGAAATTCAAAAATAGTTGACATAGGATTGAGTTCCATAAGAGGTGTGGAAGAGAATTTTACAGAGAATCATACAATGTTGGAAGGGTAAATCAATAGTGGTAGTTTTATATTCACCACAGCTGGTGATAGACTATTCATTGGGAGTAAAAATCCTGAAAAGTAGGATGTATATTAAAATTAGATAATATTATCATGATAAATTATAATTTAATATTAGATTACATGTATCAAATTATAGGGGATTATTATTTTGAATATTGTGATGGGTATTCCAGTGAGATTATACATGGATGGTATAGGCATGGTACCAATATGGGTGGATTGGTTATACCAAGTTGATTATGCCTAAATCTATTAGAATTTTACTTGTTATAGATACTTTATATGAACATTAAAATGTTCATTAGATATCAAGATCACCAATCATGGAAGGTGTCTATACAAAAAAACTAGGAAGGGATAGTGACATCACAAAATTCCAATAAGGGGTGCAAGTTACTAAAATCTAGTTCAAGATTAAAAGTAACCAGAAAGATCATATAGTATTTATATAGAATAAATATTTTCCATGTGTCTACTAGTGGTTAGTGGGAGAATATTTATTTTCCATGTATAATATATTTGGTAATAGATGGAAAACAACTATTGGTCTTATAGTTATCTAAGACCATAATGAAAGTAATTTTTCAGTGATTGACTTAAAGGAGAAAACTACGTTCTATGAAATCAGATCTACTAATGTATATTTAATGGTTTCATAGACCAAATCAATCATACATATACTTATATAGTATTGAAAAATAAAATTTGGAACAATTCAAGAGGTAATTGTTACAAATTTCACATGGAAAAAATATATCCAAGAAGTCATGCACGAGACATTAGAGGAGATCAAATTGGTGACCTGAATTTTATACACCTCAGTGATGAATCAATCACATATTACATGATATGTCCAAGATATAATATTTCCAACATAAAAATTATGGTAGGATAATATTAGTTTTATCAGGGATAAATGAAAGGGATTCCATTATAACTATTTGATTGTACTTGAGCAAGTAAAAAAGATATATACCAAGTATGTAGACAGAGAGGGATACTTGTTACAATGACACACAATCTAGGATTACTATAAGATAAATGTGATATAATATCATAGTTAAGACAAGGTCATGATAAAGACCTTCTCATTCAATCTAGTGCTTTCCATTTCTACAAGTACTAAGTGCGTTATTGGTTCTGAGGAAGCTAAGAAGAAGTGTATTAAACAAAATGATTTTTTTTCAGTTCATGGAATCACTCCTAATATGTAAAGTATTATAAAGATGATAATCCCAATACTATTAATATCCAATATGTCAAGTTTGGATAGTGGAGAAAAGGTTTATACTTGAGGATTAAATCTCTTGAGGAGTTTTCCTCAAGTAGTTGAGGTCGCACATAACAAAGTAGCTATGTAGTACAGACATAGGAGACCCAAAAAATAAAGTCATGACTTAGTAGAAAAATGATCTTAATCATGTGAGAGATAATAAGGATAATTAAAAAGTTGTCTTTAATGCATGAGGGAGTGTTGTAAAAGTGGGTTCCCTAGACCCAACTTTATTAGTACTTTTGATTACCATTTCATTTATATAGTGAGATATGTATGATGTACACATACCATTATAGTGTAGTTATTTCTACATAAACCATTTAATGGTAATGTCAATTGATTATTTTTCATATCAAAAAGGTTATAGAATATCACATTCTATAATGAGAAACTCCATATACTATGAAATTAATATTAAAAATATATGTCCAATGGTCTACACTAATAGAAAAATACCCTATACCTTTAGTTTGGAACCATTGGTATAGCCTATACCAATGGTTTGGAGGACTGTTGGCTAGTTTGGTGTTGGGATAGGTCTATACCAACAGTTTTGGGAAAACCATTGGTATATACCTATACCAAATATTTCTTAAAACCATTGGTATAGGTTATATGAAAAACTTATACCAACGGTTTCAAAAAATTGTTGGTATAGGTAATTCAAAAAAAATCTCTTGGTTTTGACCCTAACACCTAATATTTACAATTCAAAGACCTAATTACTAACCTAAAATGAATTTTGTGAACATAATTTCATATATATATATATAATTATTTTAACTTTTGATTTATTTAATGTTATTTGAAAAAAGTTTCCATGAATTTTTTTTCATACGTACATCAACGGTTCTCAAAACCGTTTGTATAGGTTCTTTGATTTTTTGATCTATACCAATGGTTTTGGGGAAATACTTCACATATGATGGACCTATACCAACAGTTTGGCCAAAACTGTTGGTATAGGTTCATTATAATAGACCTATACCAATGGTTTTTTTCAGAACTGTTGTTATAGGTCCATATAAGTGATCCATATAAATAGTTTTTTTCTAAACTGTTGGTATAGGTCCAAATTAGTGACCTATACCAATGTTTTTGTCAAAACTATTGGTGTAGGTCCATATAAGTGACCTATACCAATGGTTTTTTCCAAACTGTTGGTAGAGGTCCAAATTAGAAACCTATACAGATAGTTTGGCCAAAACCATTGCTATAGGTCCTATTTCTAGTAGTGCTAAATACATCATACTGACTAGAAATAGTTGATATCAAAATTTTAGGTTCTAGGGGATCTAATCATTTAGACATACTCTTATGATGTTCACTCTTGGTGATCTATAGTAGGTGATATCATGAGTACAAACCCTCCAATAAGAACACCACATGTTTTGGGTGTCATTGGCAGTTCTTATCTACAAAAATTTGTATTGGTATTATGAATTGAGATCATTATCAATGTGTTCAATTTTATTGGATGTTTTAATGCAAGGAAAATGTTCAAGAAAATAAAGTCAGGTAAAGGTAGCATGTATTTGGTGCATCATTGGTGGTATGAAATTGGTTGAATGTTCATGATAGAATTTGTCGCTTTCGATTTGAGGAAGTAATATCTCAGTCCAAGTTAATCAGATGGGATATACAAATTATTCACATGGATATGGGTAGACATAGTCTTTTTTCTATTCTACTTTATTTTTTTCAGTATTTTTCATGTAAGAACCCGATTCTTGTTTCTGAGGTATGAGTTTCTTCTTTTATATTTTCCTTTAAGTGTTTTTGAGAAAATATCGAAAATGGGGAAAAATCCCAAAATTCGGAAAGTACAAGCCATGTACCTTGTCCACACACCGTGTACTTTTGGCCGTGTGGAGTGATTACACAGGGCATGTGGCCATGTCGGCGATGAAGGGTGTAGGAACCAACTACTTTCCATGTAGTGGTCCCTTACACACTGTGTAGTCAGTCGGAAGGAGAATAGTAAGGCGGTGGCCAGCTCTGCAACTGAACATGCCACGTACTCAGGGAGACACGCCGTGTAGTCATTTCGGCAGATGAACAGTGCCACGCTGGTGGGAAGCTGCCAGAGGAACAGTTTAAAAATGGGAAGTACACGCCGTTTACTCGGAAGTACACGCTATGTACTTTGTTTTTTCTGCTTAAAATGGGAAGTAGCCTCCCATGTTCATAGGGAAGGCTTAGAATGGGAAGAGGGAGCTTGAGAGAGGAGGCCGAAGGTTTGAAGATCCGCCGAGTGTTCGTCTGGAATCCATTTCGGCCTCGGATGATCTCGTTGGAACCACACGGGTAAGCCCTCCACTCGTCTTTCACCGTTCTTGCCAATTCTTCCCCTAACAGGAGTTATTTATGTTTAAACGATAATTCTTCTACCTCATATCTACGGAGCTCTTGGACGTTTCAAAAGGCATCGTTCGCATATATAGTTCGTGGGTGTTTAAGGTAGGTGGCTTGGTGTTTATTTTTCCAGCTGTTGTGTATTTTATGTGTTTTTGAGCTACAAACCCATAATTGGGGTGTCGTGAGGCTGAGGCCGTGGCTATTTTAATAACTAGAATTGTATAGGTAATTAAATAAAGTTGTAAAACTGCTGTTTGGGATCGTTCCTGGATCCAGAACCACCCCAGGGGTGCATTCCTCTATTTATCCATTTGGACAGGATAACTGAGGGTATTCCTTTAAAGTAATGATTTTAGAATTGCTTGAGAGGAATTTCTTGTGAATGTTTATTTACATGTGGGGCATGGCCCGGTTACTTGCGCCTAAGGGAAGTGTTTTACTTAGCCCATGGGTGCTGTTTTTCTTAGCCCGAGGGTAGTTGTTATCCCAGCCTGAGGGAAACTTCTTCCGTGACTTTGGGCGATAGACTCTGTGCCTGAGGGTGACACATCATACGCCTGAGGGCAATTTCTGTTACGCCTGAGGGCAATACCTACAGGTTAGATTCTAATTACCTGAGGGTAATGTCTTAAATTTCTGAGGACGTTGGATGTTTACTTAGAATATTCACTATGGTTATATTTTAAATTAAATGATTAAATGGATTTTAAAATGGAAATATAATGGTTAAGTTAGTTACTTTTTAGTACTTCTTAATTTATTGCATTTTACTACTGCAGACTATTTTTGCATGTTTTACTCACAGTTGAGCACAGGCCTTTGGTGGGTGCCTACTGAGATATATTTCTCACACCCTGTTTGGGTCATGCTTTTTGACCCAAACAGATTACGTCTCTGCAGGTGTAGATAAGGGAAAGAGTCCTTATACAGGTACTTAATTGCTACTGAGGTGTAGGAGATCATGTGACCAAGCATTGGCTCGTGATGCCATGGGATATTCTATTTTTCTTTTCTGTACTTGTACTCTGTAGTGTATTGTACTGCTATGTAACATGTTTTGGCTATTTTGTAGAATAGTGACATGCTAGATCATCATATATATATGACTGCTGATTTACCTTTTGTTATTGGGTATCCATTTCAGTTAAATATTCTGTTGCGGCTTCCACTGTTATTGTATGTTTATTCATATTCCGCTACGCTACACTTTGAAAAATGAGGGCATAGTTTCTCCACTATCAGACCTGTGCCCTCACTACTAGTCGGTATCCTCTGGCATTTGGGGAAATGCTCTTGAGGTCACGTGACAAATCGAGTTCGGGGAACCTGTTGAGTGGCACCCGGAACGGGGATGTTACAAAGTGGTATCATAGGAGTTATTTTCTTTGACTTACTATTTAGAGCCTTAGTCAGGTATAGGAAGGAATGGTAGTTGGTAATAATCTATTCCTGGGCATAGCTAACCCATGTACAGGGAAATTCCAATTTACCTCGTATTGCAATTTTACTGATTTTGCAATTTTACAGTTGATTTGTTTTCACCGTTGGGTGAAGCACTTGTGATTGTGCTGTTGATATTTTATCTATGGGTTTCATTTAGTTGCAACCCGATGAGATGAGGTTATGCCATATCATTCATCATTTGGGCACATTCTAGATATCACATGCCATACATAGTTTCCATGCCACGTAGGTGCATTAGAAAATTGCATGTTGTTGTGATAGTTGTTGTGCAAGAAAAGTATGCTGTTGTTATAGATACTTGATATATACTTTCTATGTGATAGGGTATTGTTGTATAAAATTGTTTATATAATAAACACCAAACTTTGGTTTTTGGGGAGTGTGGGCCCCCATTGACTGGAATTTGGTGGATTATTGACTGTTTATTTTGTTATAACACAGATAAGATGTCAAACTTTGATTCGTGGGGTGTATGGGCCCTCACGGATCAGAATTTTACACTTAGGCGTTGTTTTGCGGTATTTTCTAGGTTCTGGAGAAGTTTTTGAGGCATACTGTCTGGAAACCCGGTATACACGCCATGTAGTACCTTCAACACGCCGTGTATGGTCTTCTGTTCGGGAGGAAAAATAAAATTTTTGATTACACGCTGTGTACCCAGAGTACACACCGTGTAGTCTCTTCCCGTGTCACAAACCATGTGGGCGGCGACATGGGGAAGGGACGAACTTGGGGAAAACACACTGCGCAGTTTCTGCACATGCCGTGTAGTGTTGACCTGGTGTCCGCCATGTAACTACAACACGGGCAGAGGAAACCGTAATACATACACGCCGTATCCACTGTGGAACACGCCGTGTAGTGTGACCTGGGAAGCCGACCGTGTAATGAACAACATGGGTTGGGGTAATCCTCTTGAGTACACACCATGTGTATATTGAACATGCCGTGTACCTGTGGGACACACCGTGTAGTCTATTCCGAGGACAGACCGTGTGGAGTAAGCCATGTGGTAGGGAAATGAGGTAGTGTACACACCGTGTGTGGGTGTAACATGCCGTGTAGTGTCAAGCCGAGTAGTCGAACGTGTCACAAACGATACAGGCAGTTGGAAAATTTCACCATACACGCCGTGTAGAATTTATACACGCCGTGTAGTTTTGTTCAAACGGGATCCGTGTGGCTTAGCCGTGCAGAAGGACCCGGGTAGGGGAAGGGAAGTCAAGTACATGCCGTGTAGTCAGTATACACACCATGTAATCTTGTTTTTCAAATTTTGAATGCCTTCTTCCTCCTGTTTCCTTTTGGGTTTCTTCGTTTTCAGTCTTAATAATAATGTTCTAAGGCGTGTTTTTGACCTTGTAGTGTCATGCCGCCGAGACAACCACGCGTTGTTTGCCCGGAGAGTGGCGACGACTATACTCTAGAGATGGAGGGCCATGGGCTACTAGTCGATCTTCCAGTAGATCCAGATGCGACACCTACCGTTATACTGGACACAGGCACAGATGCACAGTTCTTTGAAAGCTTTATGCGGTTCATGCAGACCTTTCAGGTAGCACCGCCGACTGCCACATCTATGGCTGAGTTTACTCGTATATTCCAGCAGTAACATCCACCAACGTTTTCAGGGCATGGTGGACCACAGGCTGTGGAGTCTTGTCTTGGATCAATGCGGTCTATTTTATAGCATCTTGAGATGCCTCCAGGGTGGAGGGTCAAGCTCACGACATATATACTTCGTGATTCTGCCAAGAGGTGGTGGATGTTACCACCTAGTCATTGAATCACAGAGACATGGCGTGGGAAGATTTTCAGGCAGTATTCTATGACTTCTTCTTCCCAGAGATGCTGAGGGAAGATAGAGCTCGAGGGTTCATGAATCTGCAGTAGGGCGCTATGTCGGTGATGTACTATTCTGCTCGTTTCACCGAGCTTCAGCTTTTTCACCCGTTCTGGTGGGCGATGAGACACTGAGAGCCATTCGCTTCAAGGATTGTATTCAGTATGACATCCAAGCACTGGTGAATGTTTTTAGGTTTCATACTGTACATGCTATTGTGAACCAGGAGCTGATTACAGAAAGGAACCTACTAGAATCTAGTGGTGTGGGCCAGGGTGGTTCAACACCAGTTACTGGTACTATTTATACTGGAAAGAGGAAGAGACAGATAGACTTCTCTCAGGGTGGCAGTACCTGCTAGGTAGTTTCATCAGGTGGGCTAGTCAGGTGCTACCAGTGTGGTAAAGAGGGGCACAAGAGACAGCAATGTCCACAAGACCCAGTGTAGTGCTGAGTTTGAGGCAAGATGGATCATCTGCAACGCTTTTGCAGGGCATTTCTACCAATGGCTAGTGAGAGGGGTTCTGTGCAGACTCCACATGCGGGAGTAGGACCAGTTGCTTATTACCAGTCAGGGAACTGGAATACATCAGCGCGTGCAGGTATAGATGGTGGTCGTGTCTGTGGTAGCCATACACCACGATCTCAGAGGCAGTAGGGTGGGAAAACTCAGGGTAGCCAGGTTGTGTCCTAGGGCCGCTGCACTGGGCAGGCATATGCAGTGCAGCAGACCCAGCAGTCAGAGGTACTATTCCAGTAGCTTCTATTTTATCTTTAGTACTTTTTGATATGGGTGCGACACATAGTTTTATATATATGCCTGTTTTGGAGAGCCTTTGGCTCTATGTTTCTACTTCTTCTGATATCATGACATTAGACACTTCGTTGGGGACTAGAACAGATGGTGTGCGTCAGTTCAAGGAGTGCCCCCTTGAGGTTGGTGGGTGTCAGTTCCTTTGGGACCTCTATGTCTTAGAGATGATAGCTTATGATGTAATTCTTGGGATGGACTGGTTGGTTCTCTTTCGAGCCTTTTTAGACTACTATCATCGTAGGGTGAGTTTCACGTCACAAGAGGGTAGAGAGTTTTTATACAAGGGTGAATAGGATGTTCAGGTGAGTCGAGCTAGACCAGAGCGTCGTGGGAGAGGTGGAGTCACAACCCAGATTGTGAGTTTATATCTGGATGACCAGGGGACTTGTCAGACAGATTTCCCTCCTATGTTTGATCATTTCAGGGATGTCTTCTCGGACAACTTTTTTGGTCTTCCTACAGAGCGTGAGGTGGATTTCTCTATTGAGATTGTTCCAGGAGCGGCACCGGTGTCCATTCCTCCTTATAGGATGGCTACGCCTGAGTTGTAGGAGCTCAGGAGGAAGTTAGAGGAGTTATAGTAAAAGGGCTTTATCTGACCCAGTACTTCTCCGTGGGGTTCTCTGGTCCTTTTTGTGAAGAAGGCGAATGATACCCTCATACATTGTGTGGATTGTCAGAAGCTGAACCAGTTGACGGTTAAGAACCGATATCCCTTGCTGAGGATTGATGATATTTCTGATCAACTTCGTGGAGCATGAGTGTTCTCGAAGATTGACTTGAGATCAGGATATCATCATCTGTACTTTAGACCATCTGATATACCTCTCACAACTTTCAAGAGCAGGTATGGTCTATATGAGTATACGGTTATGTCGTTCAGACTCACGAATGCGCCAACAGTTTTCATGGCTCTGATGAATCGTGTATTCCATCCTTATCTTGTCTCTTTTGTGGTAGTATTCATGGATGATATTTTGGTGTACTCTCACACTCGACACGACCATGCCACCCATCTTGAAATCGTATTGAGTACACTGAGAGAGCATCGACTATATGCTAAGCTCTCAAAGTGCCACATTTGGATGGACCAGATTCACTTCCTGGGTCATATCATCTAAGAGGTGGGAGTTTCGGTAGACCTAGAGAAGGTGAGAGCTGTGGTTTCCTAGGAGTAGCCTAAGAAAATGTTTGAGATACAGAGTTTCTTAGGGATGGATGGTTAATACAGATGTTTCATCCAGGACTTCTCCCACTTAGCAGCGCCATTGGAGGGTTTTATTGAGAAGGGTGTGAAGTTTATTTGGTCGGAAGCTTGCGAGAAAGCCTTTCAGGACCTAAAAGGAAGGTTAACATCAGCACCGATCCTGATACTCCCAGAGCAGGGGAAAATCTACACAGTTTAATGAGATGAATCAGGTATTGATATGGGAGCTATGTTGATGTAGGGCGATCGAGTTGTTGCATATGGGTCTTAGCAGTTGAGGCCACATGATAGGAATTACCCGATGCATGATCTTGAGTTGGATGTAGTTGTTCATGCGTTGTGCTGTTGGAGACATTATCTATTGGGAGAGCATTTTGTGGTTTTTACCGACCACAAAAGCCTCAAGTATATCTTTACTCAGTGTGAATTGAATCTGAGGCAACGAAGGTGGGTCGAATACCTTCAGTCCTTTGATTTTGAGCTTGCCTATACACCTGGTAAAGATAATGCAGTAGCCGATGCACTATGTAGGAAGAATCAGATACAGGCTGTGCAGGAGGCCAGTGGTGAGTGCCAGCTTATGACGTTGTTCTCTGAGATGCATTTGGAGGTTCACGATAGTCAGAGGAAAACCTGTCTTGCATCTTTAGCTGTGACTTCTACCCTCCTCGATAGAGTGAGGATGAGACAACTATCTGATTCAGAAGGCCTAGTTTTACGGGAGTTAGTGGCAAGTGAGGACCCTCCACCTGGTTGGACGATAGGTGATGATGAGGTTATGTGTTTCCATGGACGAGTATGGGTTCCATGGGATATACGCAAGGAGATGATGAGGGAGTTTCATGCTTCAGCTTGGGCAGTTCATCCCAGGGTTACCAAGATGTACCGAGACTTGAGACGTCAGTAATGGTGGCCGGGTATGAAGAGATATATAGCTGGTTTTGTTACGAGGTGTTCCACCTGCTAGTAGGTGAAGGCGAATCATCAGAGGCCAGATGAACTATTACAGCAGTTACCAATCCCAGAGTGGAAATGGGATGATGTCGCGATGGATTTCATGACTGGTTTTCTGAGGTCACCTCGAGGCAATGATGCCGTGTGGGTTGTTGTGGACAAACTCACGAAGGTAGCACACTTTTTGACGATCAAGGAGACCTTCATAGTTGACGAGATCAGGAGGTTGTATATCCAAGAGATCGTACGTCTTCATGGGGTCCCTCGTTTTATTGTTTCAGATAGGGACTCCCATTTTATGTCTCGTTTCTAGAAGAGTTTTCAGAGGGAACTGGGTACACACGTGCTTCTGAGCATAGATTACCACCCTCAGACCGATGGCCAGTCAGAGCATACGATACAGGTGCTTGACGACATGCTGCGTGCATGTGTCCTAGACTTTGGGGGCTCTTAGGAGAAGCATATACCCATAGTCGAGTTTTCCTATAACAATAGTTTTCAGGCAACTATTGAGATGGCACCGTACGAGGATTTATATGGTAGGCCATGCCATTCACCTTTGTACTGGTTAGAGGTAGGTGAGGCACCTTTGCGGGGACCACGTCTCGTGCGGGAGACTTCTGAGCAGGTCCAGTTGATTCAGAAGCAGATGGATACCGCACATTTTCTTTAGAAATCCTATGCTGATCACCGCAGACGACCTTTGGAGTTCGTGGTCGGGGATCAGGTTTTCTTGCATGTTTCTCCGAGGCTGGGACACAAGCAGATTAGGAGGCATGGTAAAATTTCACTGAGGTATGTGGGGCTATTTGAGATTATGGAGAGATTCGGGCTGGTTGCCTATCTGTTGCAGTTACCGCAGAGGTACTGGGCTATGTATGACGTCTTCCATGTATCTCAGTTGCACCATTATCATTCAGACCCGTCTCACGTTTCTCATCCCGATGAGTTTGAGCTTGAGGTAGATGCGTCATTTGAGGCGAATCCGATTCATATCGTTGATAGGAGCATGAAGGTTCTCCATGTCTAGTCAGTTCCTCTCATACGGGTGCTATGGAAGCATGACCGAGTGCAGGACGAAACCTAGGAGCGGGAGACCGATGTATGTACTCAGTGGCCGGAGTTGTTCACGACTATATCTTCGCCACCCTTGAAAGGAAAATTCATGGAAAAATTTCTTTAAGGGGGGAAGTTTGTAAGAACCCAGTTCTTGTTTTTGAGGTATAGGTTTCCTCTTTTCTCTTTTCCTTAAGTGTTTTTGAGAAAATATAGAAAATGGGGAAAAATCCCAAAATTTGGAAAGTACACGTCGTGTACCTTGTCCACACGCCATGTACTTTTGGGCGTGTGGAGTGAGTACACAGGGCGTGTGGCCGTGTCAGCGATGAAGGGTGTAGGAACCAACTACACGCCATGTAGTGGTCCCTTACATACCATGTAGTCAGTCGACAGGTGAATAGTAAGGAGGTGGCTAGCTGTGCGATTGAACATGCCATGTACTCAGGGAGACACGCTGTGTAGTCATGTCGGTAGATGAACAGTGCCACGCTGGCAGGAAACTGCCAGAGGAACATTTTAAAAATGGGCAGTACACTCCGTGTACTCGGAAGTACACGCCATGTACTTTGTTTTTTTTGCTTAAAATGGGAACTAGCCTCCCCTGTTCACAGGGAAGGCTTAGAACGAGAAGAGGGAGCTCGGGAGAGGAGGCCGAAGGATTGAAGATCTGCTTAGTGTTCGTCTGGAATCCGTTTCCTCCTTGGACGATCTCTTTGGAACCGCGCGGGTAAGCCCTCCACTCTTCCTTCACCGTTCTTGCCAATTATTCCCCTAACATGAGTTATTTACATTTAAGTGAGAATTATTTTATTTCAGATCTATGGAGTTCATGGGCGTTTCAAAAGGCGTCGTTCACATATATCGTTCGTGGGTGTTTAAGGTAGGTGGCTTGGTGTTTATTTTTCCAACTGTCGTGCGTTTTATGTGTTTTTGAGCTACGAACCCATATTTGGGGTGTCGTGATGCTAAGGCCGTGGATATTTTAATACCTAGAATTGTATAGGTAATTAAATAAAGTTGTAAAACTGCTGTTTGGGACCATGCTTAGATCTAGGACCACCCCAGGGGTGCGTTCCTCTATTTAGCCGTTTGTCCAGGATACCCGAGGGTATACCTTTAAAGTAATGATTGTAGAATTTCCTTGAGAGGAATTGCTTGTGAATGTTTATTTACATTTTGGGAATAGCCCGGTTACTTGCGCCTGAGGGCAGTGTTTTACTTAGCCTGTGGGTGTTGTTTTGATTAGCCCGAGGGAAGTTGTTATCCCAGCCTGAGGGAAACTTCTTCTATGCCTGTGGGTGATAGACTCTGTGCCAGAGGGAGACACTTCATACGGCTGAGGGCTATTTCTATTATGCCTGGGGCCAATACCTGCAGGTTAGATTCTGATTACCTGAGGGTAAGGTTTTACATGTCTGAGGACATTGGATGTTTACTTAGAATATTCAATGTGGTGATATTTTAAATTAAAGGATTAAATGGATATTAAAATGGCAATATAATGGTTAAGTTAGTTACTTTTTAGTACTGCTTACTTTATTGCATTTTACTATTGCACACTATTGTTTCATGTTTTACTCACAGTTGATCACAGGCCTTTGGTGGGTGCCTACTGAGATATATTTCTCACACCATGTTTGGGTCACGCTTTTCAGCCCAAAAAGATTACGTTTCTGCAGGTGTAGATAAGGGTAACGGTCCTTATAAAGGTACTTGATTACTGCTGAGGTGTAGGAGAGCATGGGACCGAGAATTGGCTTGCAATGCCGCAGGATGTTCTATTTTGCTTTTCTGTACTAGTACTCTGTATTTTATTGTACTTATAAGTAACATGTTTTGGCTGTTTTTGTAGAATAGTGACATGCTACATCATCATATATATATGCATGCTAATTTAACTTTTCTTATCAGGTATCCATTTCAGTTAAATATTCTGTTGCTGCTTCCGCTGTTATTGTATGTTTATTCATATTCTACTCTGCTACACTTTGACAAATGAGGGAATAGTTTCCCCACTATCAGACCTGGTCCCTCACTGCTAGTCGGAAGCCTCTGGAATTTGGGGAAATGCGCTTGAGGTCACGTGGCGAACCGGGTTTGAGGCACCCATTGAGTGGCACCTGGAACGAGGACGTACATTTCAGGTTTCTATACTCTTGGTCTTTAAATCCCCATTTTCCTTATCTTGGATGTTTTATACGATAGTTAGATATATTCAAAACATAATGATTATGTTTATATTTTATGTCTCTATGTTTTAAAATACATTTAATGTTTTAATATATTATTATATTATATTTGAATGTTCTTTATAAAAAAACCCATTATTTCATATCTATTAAAGAAAAATATATGATGTTTTCATCATAGGTACCCTGATTGAATTATTATTTTAGTTTTTATTTATTCAGGTGAAATCATTTCTATTGTGTAATTTGATGTCCTTAGAACTTGTTGTTGTCCCTTGTTGACCAAAAATGAAATTTTAGCATTTTGGTAGACCAAATTGAGTACAATGGTAGATAGATATGTTTGGTTTATTAAAAAATAAGCGATAATTTGGTAATAATATGAATTATAGGGTGTCAAATTTATTCCATTTATCCATTATGATATGGAATTATTAAATTTCTGGGATACCCACCTTGTTTCATTGTTTGTATTCTTCAGTTATAGAATATTTTATTTCTCTTATTCTTTATCTTTATAGATATTAGTATAATTTGATGAATTTCATATTAAAATTGGTTGTAATGATATATTTAATAAAGGTTTACATTTTTGTTGGAACATAATTGTTTCTTTATAATAGAACAGATAGAATTTGGATGTATCATACCGATCGGATTTCAATTTAGTTTCAAAAGATTTTGAATTTTTTTTAGATTTTTTAGTTAACAATGACTCATATGGAGGTTGTATATAGTTTCCATGTTATAATTTTTTTGGAAGACCATGGTTAAGGTGGAAATATGTTATATTCCATACAAATAATGATGGATTTCAATGAAACTATTATTTTTGGTATCACCATATATTGATGAGATAATATTCTACTGTTCATGAATGAAAAGAAATAAATGGTATGGAGAATTTGAAATTTTATTAGTTTCCATTTTTGAATCATCACAAGATAGATAGTATGTCATTGAAATAAAGAAATGACATCAATACACATGAAGAAAATATTAAAGATGATGATGTTGAGAGAGAGAAATTTTTTGATAGATGATGCAAAAACTCAAGTATACCAAGAATGTACTAAAATGAAAAATTTTAAATTTTTAATGAGGTTATATCTTGAAAAAATATATGGAATTTATAATACCTACATTTATTATATTCATAAATTTTTGAAGTAATTTATTCCTGATTGTGTATATATTCCCTCAAGTCATTATAAATAATTGAAGTTAATAAAAAAGATTGGATTTTCAACTGATAAAGGTCATGATTGACTAAAATATTACAACTTATTTTCGGAGTAAATAGTTTAAATTAATGATTGTAAAGATTGTGGTACATATTGATGGAAGGAAAATATAGATGGACCACCATTTCATGTAAAACATTTAGTTACGAGGCACTTTTCATTGATTCCCAAGTTTCAAAATCAATTAATGTATTCAAAAATCTCATCCAATACATGATGGCATGATGCTGATAGAATTAAAGGTAATGATTAGTTGGTTCATCCTGAATATGGATTATCATGGATGAAATTTGATGAAAAAAATCAAGATTTTTTTGAGGTGAGTAGTGTCAAGTTGGGTCTATCTTATGATGGATTTAATATATTTGGTCATATGATTACTGATCATAGCACGTGGATAGTTTATATTCAGATTTGTAATCTTTTTTCATGTATGTATATGAAAAAACCATTAAAATTCATAAGTATAATGATATCTGGACCTTATAATCCTAGAAATGATATAGGCATCTACTTGAAACATTCAATAAGATATTTTAAGAATCTTTGGGATTTGATTGTGCACACATTCAATGCTTCTTCAAATAATATATTTCAGATGTGTGGTTCCCTTCAATGGACTATAAACGATTTCCCTTCTTATGTAATTATTTATTATTGGATCACGAAGAGAAAACTATGATGTCCTATTTTTTTTAATGAATACACGATTTAGAAGGATTAAATATCCTTATTGTATCAGTTTCATTGGGAATCATTGATTTTTTTCCAATGGATTATCAATACTGAAAGAATCATCATAGGTTTTATAAGAATAATGACACTAAAAAACCACCTCAAAAAATTCCAAGAAGTGATTTTATTAATAAATTTAAGTATTTTAATTTTTCATTAGGGAAATGTGTGATGAAATAAAAAAATAGGAAGAATGTTGACACTGAAGACACTTTAAATTTTAAAAAGAGAAGCAACTTTTTTGAGTTTCTGTATTGTTTTACCAAATTGTTACATCATTGTTTAGAAATAATTCACATTGAAAAAATATATATGTGAAATGTTTTTTTAATTCATTTAAATATCAAGGGGATGACCAAATATGACTTCTGACATCATCAGGACATGTGTGATTAGGGTATTCAACTAGAACTTCATCCTGTGTGTATCAATGAAAACAAATGGAAAGTTCCTTATGCTTATTATGTGATGAAACTATTAGAGAAATATAAATTTATAGAAGTATTAGAGAATATCAAGGTTACTTATGATTATTCTAGCACCATATCTAAACAAGTCAACAAAATGGATTTGAATCTAAAATCTCTAAAAACTCATTATTATCACTTACTTCATCATGAATTCATTCCAATTTTTATTCAAAATTTTCTATCCAATAATGTAAGTGTGATAGTGACTCACTTGTGCCATTTTTATAGACATTTTTACTTAAAATATATCCATGTTATTCTTGATAAAAATGAAATAAGAGACCCCATTAATATTGTGTGACATGGAGAAAAAAATCATTCAAATATTTTCACCCATATGCTAAATTTAATAGTCCATCTTCTGAGTGAATCACTTATTGGGGGACCAATTGCATTTTGGTGGATGTATCATATATAATGAAATATGTGCGCAATTACATCTTATGCCTGAAACAATAATTTTCCTAAACGATCCATTTTGAGAGGTTATATGGCTCAAGAATGTATAGATTTTTGTTCAATGTATTTGTTTGATGTGAGCACAAGACTTAACCAACCAATGAAAAATGAAGATGAGATATATTGGTAAATTGATCCCTTATTTCAATACATTACCCAAACAAGAGGAATTGATGGGTAATATACATTGGATACATTAATCATTGAAGAGCTGGATATGGATCATCACACAACCTTTTTTAACTATGGTTTGTTCGATGACTATATCAAGTAATTTGGATATTTATATTCTATCTTATAATATGTCATTTCACATATACCGTATAATTTTATTATCATTTTTATGTAGTAAAAAAAAATTATAATTAGAGTTGATTGATCTTTTCCTTTGAGAAGGAGAGAGGGTTTGCAAGGCAAATAGGTTCCTTCTTGGTTCAAATAAAAGTTATGAATATTAATTTAATTAACATAAAATATAGATATCCATTTAATTGTATTATTCATATATATTTTAGATATTGAGTTTACCTATTGAATTTATTTTTAAATAATTTAGTGCATAGGATTTTGGTCTTAATTATTTGGTTTGTGAATGAAAATCATTAATAATAAATTGGTAATTTATTTTACAGCTGATTGAGTTGTGAAAATGAGAAAAAAGAATGATGATGTTATGTTAAATGATACAACGGATTGTTATTCCAGTGCATCAGATAGTCGACCATGATATGAAGATTTTTATTATTGTGGAATTGTTGAGAAAATATTGTTATTGGATTACTACTCTCAAGATCGAGTCACTATAATGAAATATAAATGTTTTGATACCATGACCTGAAAAGGTAAATTTATTGATGATTTTGGATTCAAAGTTGTTGAAACGAGTCGATTCTTGGATATTGATGAAACATACATTTAGAAATCAATGAAAAAACATGTGTTATATGTGAAATACCTTCTAAGACCTGATCACGGTGTTATTAATGAAGTAATCCTAAGAAATATATTTCCTGATGTTGGGGATGAAATTGAGACCATCGACTCCCCCATTGGTGTGGACCAAAATATTGAATTTGATGACTCAAATTGTCTCATTATGAGGGTTAATGTGGAACATGAAGTAGGGGTGGGTAATATATAGAAGGAACCATATATGTTCAAAATTCATACAGTTTACCTTGACATGAGTTTCTCATGTTGGTATAACTCTATTTTTTTTAATTATGTTTTAGTGTGGAATGATATATTTGTTTTAGTTTTTTTGGTTTTGTTTAATTTAATTAGATTTATTTGAATTCTGAAAACTCAGTTTAAAGTGTGTATTTAAATAAACTATAACTTTGATTAATATAATTTTTACTAAAACATGTTATGACATTGTTTATGAATTATTTTACTTCTAAGTTGTATGTATGATTTTTAAAAACAATTTCTAAAAAAATTTACATTTCATTCATATGAATATTATGAAAAATAATTCAGATGTTAGAAGGAATCCATTATATAATGGTGGTCAAAAGATGTGCGAACATGGGTTACCTCATTATCTTCCCTTATTAGTATAATAATTGGTATAATTTTATTTTTGATTATATATATATTCATGTTCATATTCTATATCAAATTTATTTAGGGACATTCAATTCCACCAGAGTTGAATCTTCCCCATCCTACTAGCATGGGTATGAGCGGGGATGCTCCTAGAGCGAGATGAGGCACTCTCCATACCCATTCTCACCCTATCCCAGCAGTAGACACCCAATCTACGACACCTTTCCATCCCTTATTTGAGTCTCTAGAGATGTTCCCATCCAAGACTCCATCATTATCGTCATCTCATTTAGCCTCTTATTCCCATACCATGTCTATGCTGCATCCAGGGATGTTCCAACTCATTCCTCCATCATCATATAATTTAGCCTCTTCTTCTCAAACCATGTCTACGCCACCACCAAGGATTTTCCCACTCATACCTCAATCATCATCTCACTTGGCCTCTTATTCATATACTATATCTTTACTACCTCCACAGATATTCCCAACTTTAACATATCTATATTCTTTGATGTATCCCTAAGCCTACTACCCATATTAATCTATGTATATGCCACCTCCATTTACTACCATCCATCCAAAATTTGATGATTTTATTCCTTTAGCTTCTACTCTAGTGCATGAAGATCACATAGAGCATGCATTAGAATAATCACATACCTTAGAGGCTACTAATCCAAGATAGACCATAGATCTATCAGAGCAATTTAAGTATCCTGCATCATGTTTTTTATAACTATGTCAAATTATATCACTTCATTTTTCCTTATTCTATCGTGAATTAATTCTTCTTTTTCCCTCTTATCTTATTCAGTAAGATCTTCTAGTAGGTGATATGGGTACACTCATATGAAGGAATCCTAAAATATCCAAACACAAATAATTGTGGAACATAATAAAGAAAATTAGATGATAGGTAAAACTACCAGGTAATGTAGATGTCTCGTGGACACTTTATCCTAGTACCATGAGATATTTGTGGTGTAATTAGTCTCATGAAGACATATCAGGAATGAATTCATGGAAAAATCATGGGAATAGATATGGGTAAGGAAATTTTATAAATAAATAAATAAATAAATATATATTATTGTTGTATTTATATGAATTAATATGTTCATTGCAGATCTAGTTTAACTTTCTGGATGTCAAAGCTTCTAAATTTGCAAGGTTGATTGATCTTTAGTGAGTTATGGTGATCATATAAGCATGAGTTATATTTTGGTTAGATGAACAAAGTTGGTTCTGATTTAGAGGGTGTTCCCAGATTCCCCGACTGTCCAAAAAAATAATATCAAAAAATAATTGTATATTAGAAGACTAATGAATTTATGGTATTCCCAACATTTAATGGTTTTCATATAGATTTTAATTGTTATTAATTGTATGAATTTTTTGTTTTTAGGATGTGTCAGGAAAAAATATAATGAACAAGGATTCAATGAAGTCTCTACACAAATTGGGGTACACTACAATTCTCAAGCATGAGAAGCACTTGGTACTTTAATATGAATAGAAATAATATCAAGATTTATATTTTTACATATTTATCTATGTTTATTTTCATGTATTTTTTATTAATAATTAATTTTTGATATTAGAGATCTCTAAATTATGTAATATTATTCTATTGAAATGATAACATTAATTATTATAACCTTTCTAAACATCATTGGTTCATATATTTGTATTCAACTCTATGAGTTACATACTGTGATATAGTTTTAATATCTCAGAAAAGTACTTGTATTAAATTTTATAGTTGTGATATGAAATGAAAATATAATTAAATATAATATATTCTTTCTTTTATTTGAGTTCATACTGATGAGTTATCATGGCATACAAATCCTTGTATTTTTGTTTCATATTTATCGATATAGAAAATCATTATTGAATGATTTAACATAATGTTGATGGACTAGAACTGTAATAAATTTAGTCATCATTTTCAACTTCAATCACTCACTAAGACTCCTAATTTGGATACGGGGATTCCAATACTTTATTGAAATTTCAATTTAGAAGTGTAGAAAACAAGATACTATAGACCTCTTCTAAATATGTTCTACTGTGGTAATATTAATTTTCAATAATGATGGGGGTGTTGAATTGGATTTTATTTCCATTTTAATAATTAAATTATATATGATATTTATGGAATGTTTATAATGAGTAGGTAAAATTATAAATTATTTATGATTAGATTTTATTAATGAAATTTTAATCAATGGTTATCACAAGTTTAAATTTATAAAATTTTCATTCATTTAAAAGTTATTACCTTTTATTATTATTCAATATTATATTTTTCTTATATTACGAGTATGTGTATACTAATCAATTTCATTTACAGAATTCAGTATAGGGCATTGAAGGCTGTGTACCTCAAGAAAAATTATTTTGCATGAGTAGTAAGAAAAGGGATAGAAGTATAATAAATTCATAAGCAAAAGAAATGATTGTAATTATTTTTAATTTTATTTAAAATATTTATATGAAATTAATAATTAAATATATATTTTAATATTTTCAACAGTCTTCCCCATAGGCCCTCGATGATAAAAAAGATGATAACTTCTAGACAAATGATTATTTGAGTCAGGGGTTAAGTGAGGAGGGCCATGGGAGAGTCCGATGTTGAATAGGGAAATTTATCATCCCTTTGGGTATTGATACTCAACAGGATTCTCTCAAACATCTTATACCCATAGTTGTAATGTTCTCATGTAGAATTAGCTGAGGCAACAAAATTTATTTATAGGAGCATGAATGAAGTAAACAGGAGCGTGAAAGAAGTAAGATGATCACTGAGCACTTCTTAAAATCATTGTTAGTTATAAGTCAATCACTTAAATCAGAGGTACTGCAAATAGTTTTTCTTATATGTAATCAATGCACTCTTTAAATGATTCCCCGAGTGATTCTAATGAGGGTCCTAGTAGATATTGAGTTGATGGTGGTGGAGATGATGTTGTTAATTATGTCGTTATAACAAACCATACTTTACATACATTGTTATTACTTCAAAATTGAAGCACACTTATTACAACATATAACAAAACCAGGAAAGGACCGTATAGGTATAGTGTCTTTAGAAACTGGGAAACATAAACAAATGGTTCATAAAGCATCTACTTTGCCTCCCATTTATTTCATCATATCTAGAGTCTCTTTTTTGGAATATCCTACTTAACAACCTTCTTCCTGACCTGGGGAAATAAAACATACAAAATGGTGAGCTCAAATGCTCAGTAAGGGTAAACAAAAGAAATATCAATCACATCATATACGTAAGAACATAACTTTTTGAAATCTTAACCTGCAAAAGAAATCATAATTTCATAACATGGGATAAATTAGAGAAGTGAAATATAATCCCAATAATAATAACTTAAAACATGAAACTTTGTGGACTACACACATAATCATAGAGAATAATTTCTTATTAGTCAAGACTCATTGCCAAGACTATCTTAGTGGAAAAAGTCCATTTTTGAACCGAGTTCACTCCTCATTTCAGTCCTGTTTCACTGAACCAGTTTAATCTACCGTTCCAGCCATGTCTATCTCATGAGATATAAAATCATTACCCAATGCATTGGAGGGAGATATAGGTTCCACCCATCTGATAATGATACCATTCTTATGTGTGACACAAAATCATAAATCATACATCATTGCATAACCCATGTAATAAAAATGGGATTCATAAACATCGTGATATCATAAAACAATTCATATAAGATAAAGGAAATCATAAAAATAATTCCATCACAACATAATAAAATCAATTTAATAATAGGGATAGAAATAGAACCCTATATTATCTTAGATGGAAAATAATTTTGATAAAACACTTGAACTCCATTCTTGAGGAAAATATCCTTTCTACTTCAAAAACACTTTTCCTTTCTTAACATGTCATACAATTATAAACTAAAATAAGTTGATTAAAAATAAAATTGAAAACTTGTAAAGGAATCTTCTTAGATATATTGTTTTAAAAATCCATTCATGCCGTATAAGTTAAAAAAACATTCTTCTCGTACTTTTGTCGGAAAAGTCAAAAAGTACCTCGTACGAAAAACGACAAAAGATTACTTTCATATCTTTTACTAAAAACTCACCGAAGGGTAAAATTGGATTTAAAAAATTGTAGGTGGATGGAAATAATATTACATATTGAGGAAACATGGATGTGGATGATAAAATACACCCTAGTAAATACCAAAGTATAAACAATCTCGGATAAAAATGAGATTGTGATATTTCCCTTACCTTAGGTCCGACTTGCTTTGTAAGTGTCCGAACCTCCTGTATAATGATTTAAATAATGTTATTGAATTATTCCAGAATCATACTTATTGTTATGATATCATATATGGTCATATTTTTAGCTTCTTATTAGTAATACTTCATTATTACTTGTTATTCAGGTGTTTATTACTTTTTGTTCTTATGCATGTTTTGCTGAATAAATTCTTATTCCTCTATTTAGGTTATAGATACCTCGTTTCCAGAATTGTATTAGTGTAATATATATCATATTCATTCATTCAATTCATTTATATAATAATTATGCAATGAAGATCATGTAGAACGAGTCGCATCACATCGTGGAGACGGTATTCTGTACGTACGTACGAGCAATGATATCGTTCCCATGATCGTGGAATTGTATTAGAGTCTATGTATACTATTTAAGAATCAATATTAATTCAAAATAATCATATATATTCATTCTTTACACCATTATACCCATCCAAGTAAGGTGGTGGTGGAAAATAGATTACACCACAGCGTGGAGACGGTATTCCGTACGTACGCACGCGCGGTGATTTCGTTTTCCGTAGGATGGGTAGATGGTTAAATAGGTTTGTTTCATAATTATAATAACATATCAGTATACGAATGATACTGATGTTATTACTTCATAATGAAACAACTAAAGAAGAAGAAGTGGAATAAGAAATAAAGATGAAAGAATCGGTAACAGACATTACCTCTTCTTTGAAGTGCTTCTTTAAGACCTCCTTTTAGGGCACTAAAATTGGACTTTGAAGAAGAAAAGGACCTCTAGGATGTCTCTAGGGAAGTGGAGAGGAGAACGTGGAAGGGGTTGGCTGAGCTTGAAGTCTCAAAGTGGTGTGAGGAAGAGAGGGAGGAGGTTCCCTTTTATAAGGGAGGAGAAGGGCACCTTAGGAAAAACTAAAAATATTAATTTATTATAAAGTCATATTCAGTTTTAAATAGATCCAAACTGATATACTTCGACGATAAGGTGGGTATGGGTCGAAATACCTTCATCCAATAGAATTTAGACAAGTTTATGTTCGTATTTTAACCTTATCATTTAGATTTAACATTAAGTTAAATAATTTTACATTTAGCATGTCTTCTTGTGTTCTTATACTATAAGGTTAATAAACTTACTATAAGCAGCCAAACAAATCCCAAGTTGTTTATTATTAATATATATAACCTTATATAATTCATTTTGCCGATCCTTAGATTTTTAGGAATAAAATAATAATTAATAATATAATATTTGTTTTAAAAATATTTTATGTCAATTTTGACACTATTTAGTAATTGATTTTTGTGAAACTCATAACATAATGATTAGTTCGAAAAAATTTAATCAAATCAATATTAACATATCATATTAACCTATAAAATTAGTGGAATCCATAAAAAGGCTCAAATTATATTTATTTGGGCATTTATAACATCAATTATGTCAACATTTCATTAATAAGATAATTACTGCATCATCATTGTGTCATAAATAAATTACATTATTTAAAGTCTAAAAATTACAAATAAAATACCATCATGTAGAAAATATTATTAGATTTCTATTGAATATTTATAGTCGAATTTATCTTATGTATAACCCTATATTAAAAATTATTTACTTATTAAACTTTGATTTTAACTATTTTAACCCTTCTTTAAATAAATTAATAGTAAACGTCCTAATCTAATCCAAGTGGGCCTAAATGGTCATATTTTATTCCTAGGGCTGTTTTTGGTCGAATTACACTTATCCAATAGAATTAGGACATGTGTTAGGATAATAATAATATCATTTTTACCCTTAATTACCCTATTTACTTTTAACCGTGGTAAAAAAAGTAAAAAGTTACTATTCACCAAAAATTATTTTCATCTCATTGAACCACATTTTACTTACTGACATCAACCGTGTCTCTCGGATTTTTGAAATTTCACTCATAGAAGTGGTAAAATTAAGTTTTATGAAAAATTCAGTTTTTTAACAGCCACTTAGTAGTTTCACTATTCATCAAAAATTGAAAGTTTTCCGAAAAATACCAAAATTTCACTCTAGGCTAATTTCGATATTCCGAATCCAAAAATGAAGTAAATTTTGAAAAATAAAATTTACAAAATTTCAAAAAGTGGTTATTACTATTCATAACAGCTAGTTTTAATAATATTTTAATAGCATATCGTTGTTTAGTGAAACTTAGTATTGCGTAGGACGCAAGCTATCGAGGAAGGTCGCGATTACGTGTAAAGCAAGCCAAGAAAGTATTATTTGTAGTGAAAGATTCCTTTGATGATTTATATGACATAAAATCTCAGGTGTTACATTCTACCCCCCTTAAAATGAATTTCTCCCTCGAAATTCGTCACTTTGTAACAAACAGATGAGGATACCTCTCCCTCATCATATCCTAAAGCTCCCATGTAGCTTCTTCTAATTGGTGGTTCCTCCATAAAACTTTCACCAATCGAGTGGTCTTGTTTCGTAGGACTTTTTCGCTACGATCCAGAATCTCTATCGGCTGCTCTTCATAAGAAAGATCTTGCTCCAGCGGTACAACTTCTGAGCTGAGTACATGTGAAGGATCAGGTATGTACTTTCTCAGGAGAGATACATGGAACACATCGTGAACTTGAGAGAGATTTGGTGGAAGCGCCAATCGGTAAGCTACCTTCCCAACATGATCTAGTATTTCGAAAGGACCGATATATCTAGGGCCTAATTTCCCCTTCTTTCCAAATCTCATGACCCTCTTCCAGGGAGATATTCGTAAGAACTCTTTATCACCCACTTCAAACTCTTGGTCTTTTCTTCGGTTGTCGGCATAAATTTTTTGTCGACTCTGAGCTGCTCTTATGTGTTGTTGAATAGATCTGACCTTTTCTACCATTTCATCAACGAGATCAGGTTCTAATAGCTTCCTTTCCCCAACTTCATCCCAACAAGTTGGAGTCCTGCATTTCTTTCCATATAGAGCTTTATAAGGAGCCATCTGAATACTGGAGTGAAAGCTATTATTATAAGAAAATTCCACCAAAGGTAGGTGTTGATCCCAACCACCTTTGAAATCCATAGAGAAAGCCCTCAACATATCTTCTAGAGTTTGAATTGTTCTCTCAGACTGACCGTCTGTCTGAGGATGATAAGCAGTGCTGAAACTCAACTCCGTATCCAGAGTATGCTGAAGACTTCGCCAGAACTTTGAGGTAAACCTAAGATCCCGATCAGATATAATAGAAAGTGGTACTCAATGCAATCTTACCACTTCCTTCACATATATCTTGGAAAGCTGATCCAGAGAGAAATCCTCTCTAATAGCGATGAAGTGTGCAGACTTTGTAAGACGATCAACTATGACCCAGATAGCATTATTGCATTTGGATGTTTTAGGAAGTCTTGTGACAAAGTCCATAGTGATGTTTTCCCATTTCCATTCGGGTATGGGTAATGGTTGTAACATCCCCTTAGACTTCTGTCTCTCAGCTTTAACTTGCTGACAAACCAAGCATCGAGAGACATAATCAGCAACATCTCTTTTCATGCCATCCCACCAGAAGTACTCTTTTAGGTCCCTATACATCTTCGTGCTTCCAGGATGAATAGAGAATGAAGAACTATGAGCCTCATCCAGCAGCTCCCTCTTTAATTCGGGGATGGGAGGAACACAAACCCGATTCCTGAACTTTATTATCCCATCACAATCAAGGTTGAATTCAGGAACATTTTTGACCTTCTTTTGTAACTCCACATCTTCTTTTTGTGCCTCTTTAATCTTCACATGTATAGATAGTTGGACATTCATTTGAGAAAGATACGATTTTTCCCCTTTCATTATAATTCCAAGATCCATCCTTTGTAAATCCATAAATATTGGATCTTTTTTGATCCTCATCAAGGATAAACAGGCATGGTCTTGTCGAATTAATGCATCTTCCACCTTTTTTGCTTTAACAGGGTGGTAATGAATTGAGCAGTCGTAATCCTTAATCAGCTCCAACCATCTTCTTTGGCTTATATTCAGCTCCTTTTGTGTGAAAATATACTTTAAACTTTTATGATCAGTATAAATGTCACACCTTTCTCCATAAAGATAATGCCTCCAAATATTTAATGCAAAGATTACCGCAGCTAACTCCAAATCATGAGTTGGGTAATTTTGCTCAGGGATTTTCAACTGTCGCGAGGCATAAGCTTTCACCATATCATTTTGCATAAGAACGCATCCCAATCCCTTTTGGGATGAATCACTGTAGATCACAAACCTTTCTCCACTACAAGGAAGTGTGAGCACATGTGCACTGGATAACCTTCTTTTCAACTCCTTGAAATTCTCTTCACATTACTCCGTCCAAACAAACTTAACTCCTTTCTGAGTCAACTTGGTCAGTGGATTAGATAATCATGAAAAATATTTCACAAAACGTTGATCATATCCAGCCAAACCAAGATAACTACGGATCTCATTCACTGTTGTTGGTCTTGACCATCTTTCGATAACCTCTATTTTTGCTGGATCCATAGATATCCCCTCTTTTGAGATTATGTGACCCAAAAATGAAACTTTTTGAAGCCAAAATTCACACTTGGTAAATTTGGCATAAAGCTTCCCCTTTCTCAGGGTCTTCAATATAATTCTCAAGTGATCTTCATGTTCTTCCTTTATCTTTGAATAAACAAGAATATCTTCTATAATGACTACCAAAAACTGATCCAAGATAGTCTCTAAAGACTCTATTCATCAGTTCCATGAAGATATTAGGGGCATTAGTTAGACCAAATGACATCACTATAAATTCATAGTGTCCATACCTCATACGGAAAGCCGTCTTTGGTATATCCTCCCTTTTGAACCTTAATTGATGATACCCTAAACAAAGATCAATCTTGGAAAAGTATTGAGCTCTGCGTAGTTGGTCAAATAAGTCATCAATGTGTGGGAGATGATATTTTTTCTTGATAGTGATCTTGTTAAGTTCTCAGTAATCAATGCAGAGTCTCATTGATCCATCTTTATTCTAAACAAATAGAATAGGTGCTCCTCAAGGTGACGCACTAGGGAGTATGAACCCCTTATCAAGATTCTCTTGGAGTTGCTTCTTCAATTCCTGCAACTCAATTGGGGCCATTCTATAAGGTGTATTTGAAATTGGTAAATCACTCGGTATGAGTTCTATTGAAAACTCAACTTCACGATTTGGTGGAAGACCTAATAATTCCTTCAGAAAAACATCATAAAACTCTCATACAATGGGCATATTCTTAATCACGAGTTTCTCACCAACCATTTGAGATAAATAACCTTCATTTAGTGGAAACGAGACCCATAAAATGGAATAAATTTCCACTGGAAGGTTATGTTCATCCTTGCATCGATAGACGATCATAGATTGATCTGGAATATGAAATGTGACTTCCCTTCTTTGGAAATTTATATGAGCTCCATATAAAGAAAGACAATCCATGCCAAGAATCACATAAAATTCCACTATAGGAAGGATCACAAGATTTGCAGGAAGCACTTTCCCACAAACTTCAATCGGAGAAGAATTATAAACTTTTGATACTACTTTTGTTCCATTAAGAGTTTTCACAGCTAACTCAACATCTAATTGTTGAGGTAATACGGCGATACCCTTAGAAAATTCTTCAGAAATAAAAGAGTGGGTGGATACAGAATCAAATAAAACATTTGCTACTTTAGAGTGGATGGTAAGTGTACCTTTCACCACATTATTATCGTACTGCACATCGCTGATAGAAATTGCATGTGACTTTCCTTTGTCTTTGGCCTTAAGAGTTTGTTGAGGTCGACCATCATCATCAACCCTTGGATTTGGGAATTGATTGGCATAATGCCCCATCTCCTTGCACTTGAAACATTGTAGTGTAGTAGGTTAATTCTGTGTATACTTTCCTTTGTTTGCATCATTAGACATCTTATTCCCATCATTGCGGCGTTCAAATGCCCGATGACCTTCCTTTCCACATTTGAAACATTTACTTGTCCCTTTAAGAAAACTTCCTTCATGTTTCTTTCCACACTTTGAGCATAAGTGAAAGCTCATATTCTTTTCAGTGTACTCTTTATATTTTCCTTTGAATTCCATTTTCCTCTTCTTATCAAACCCATATGACTGATGAGTTACTCCAATCTCCATCTCGATTTAGAGAGCACATCGAACGATTTCCCCATAGCTATTGAAGTACCTTATGGCTAATTCCCTTCGAAGAATTGGTTTTAAGCCACTAAAGAATCGATCGATCTTACTCTCAGGTTAGATAATAATACCAGAAGCATACCTTGCAAGTCTTGTAAAATTTGCTTCATAGGTACCAACAGATTCATCATTATTTTGCTTCAGTTCAATAAACTCTTTCTCCATCTTTGTTCGGAGAATACGAGGGAAGCACTTATTGAAAAATAAGTTCTTGAACTTGTCCCATTCCATGAACTCAATTTCATCCCTTTTGCCTCATATTTTTAATAAGATTCCACCATTGATCAACATCACCTTCCAAATGATAAACTGATAAGATGAATTTATCATGTTCAGAACATTGAAGAACTGAAAATATCTTTTCAGTAGTACTAATCCATTGTTTAGCAACTAATGGATCATTAGACCCGCTGAATGAAGGTGGACACTACCTCATGAAGGATTCAACAGAATGTTGCTCCTTACTTTGCTCGTTTGGAAGTCCTGCATGATTCATAGCTTGAGAAAGTTGTGTGATCATGGCTACAAGATTTTTCATTTTATCTCCCATAACGTTTGGTTGCTCAGGGGGACAATCGTTTCATTGTCCGTCGTATTCTGCATTAACACGGTTCCTTTGGGTTCCAGCCATTGACTAAAACCAAGAAGAATAGTGTGAGCAATACTAATTATAATAGGAAAAGAATAAAATTTCACACTTAGGGTCTTATCATAGGTTGTTCATGGCCATTTCTAAAACACTAAGATTGTGTTCTATGCTTAGACTTATCCTTAGGGTTCTTACTGAGGCTTTCACATCCTAGTTTCTAAAGGTTGACTATACCTTTCCTCTGATACCAACTATAACGACCCATACATTACATACATTGTTATTACTTCAGAGTTGAAGCACACTTATTACAACATATAACAAAACCAGGAAAGGACCGTATAGGTATAGTGTCTTTAGAAACTGGGAAACATAGACAACTGGTTCATAAAGCATCTACTTTTCCTCCCATTTATTTCATCATATCTAGAGTCCCTTTTTGGCATATCCTACTTAATAACCTTCTTCCTGACCTGGGGAAATAAAACATACAAAAGGGTGAGCTGAAATGCTCAATAAGGGAAAACAAAAGAAATATCAATCACATCATATATGTAAGAACATAACTTTTGGAAATCTTAACCTGCAAAAGAAATCATAATTTCATAACATGGGATAAATCATAGAAGTGAAATGTAATCCCAATAATCATAACTTAAAACATGAAACTTTGTGGCATACACACATAATCATAGAGAATCATTTCTTATTAGTCAAGACTCATTGACAAGACTATCTTAGTGGACAAAGTCCATTTCTGAACTGAGTTAACTCCTCATTTCAGTCCCGTTTCACTGAACCGGTTTAACCTGCCGTTCCATCCATGTCTATCTCATGAGATATAAAATCTTTACCCAATGCATTGGAGGGAGATATAGGTCCCACCCATCTCATAATGATACCATTCTTATATGTGCCACAAAATCATAAATCATACATCATTGCATAACCCATGTAATAAAAATGGGATTCTTAAACATCATGACATCATATAACAATTCATATAAGATAAAAGAATTCATAAAAATAATTCCATCACAACATAATCAAATCAATGTAATAATAGGGATAGAAACATAACCCTATATTATCTTAAATGGAAAATAATTTTGATAAAACACTTGAACTCCATTCTTGAAGAAAATATCCTTTCTACTTGAATTTTTTTTTCCTTTCTTAACATGTCATACAATTCTAAACTAAAAGAAGTTTATTAAAAATAAGCTTGAAAAATTGTAAAGGAAGATTCTTGGAGATAATGTTTTAAAAATCCATTCATGTCGTATAAGTTAAAAAAAACATTCTTCTCGTACTTTTGTCGGAAAAGTCAAAAAGTACATCGTACGAAAAACGACAAAAGATTCCTTTCATATCGTTTACTAAAAACTCACCAAAGGGTAAAATTGGATTTAAAAAATTGTAGGTGGATGGAAATAATATTACATATTGAGGAAACATGGATGTGGATGATAAAATACACCCCAGTAAATACCAAAGTATAAACAATCTCGGATAAAAATGAGATTGTGATATTTCCCTTACCTTAGGTCCGACTTGCTTTGTAAGTGTCCGAACCTCCTGTATAATGATTTAAATAATGTTATTGACTTATTCCAGAATCATACTTATTGTTATGATATCATATATGGTCATATTTTTAGCTTCTTATTAGTAATACTTCATTATTACTTGTTATTCGGGTGTTTATTACTTTTTGTTCTTATGCATGTCTTGTCGAATAAATTCTTATTATTATCTTTAGGTTATAGATAACTCGTTTCCATAATGGTATTAGTGTAATATATATCATATTAATTCATTTAATTCATTTATATAATCATTATGCAATGAATATCATGTAGAACGAGTCACATCACATCGTGCAGACGGTATTCCGTACGTACGCATGAGCGATGATATCGTTCCCATGATCATGGAATTGTATTAGAGTGTATGTATACTATTTCAGAATCAATATTACTTCTCAATAATCATATATATTCATTCTTTACACCATTATACCCATCCAAGTAAGGTGGTGGTGGAAAATAGATTACACCACGGCGTGGAGACGGTATTCCGTACGTACGCACGCGCGGTGATTTCGTTTTCCGTAAGATGGATAGATGGTTAAATAGGGTTGTTTCATACTTATAATAAAATATAAGTATACTAATGATACTTATGTTATTACTTCATAATGAAACAACTAAATAAGAATAAGTGGAAGACGAAATAAAGATGAAAGAATCGGTAACGGACATTACCTCTTCTTTGAAGTGCTTCTTTGAGACCTCCTTTTAGGGAACTAAAATTGGTCTTTGAAGAATACCAGGACCTATAGGATGTCTCTAGGGAAGTGGAGAGGAGAAATTGGCCGGGGTTGGCCGAGCTTTAAGGCTCAAAGTGGTGTTAGGAAGAGAGGGAGAAGGTGCCCTTTTATAAGGGAGGAGAGGGGCACCATTGGAAAAACTAAAAATATTAATTTATTATAAAGTCATATTCGGTTTTAAATAGCTCCAAATTAATTTATTTTGAAGATAAGGTGGGTATGGGTCGAAATAACTTCATCCAATAGAATTTAGACAAGTTTAGGTTCTTATTTTAACCATATCATTTAGATTTAACATTAAGTTAAATAATTTTACTTTTACCATGTCTTCTTGTGTTCTTATACTATAAGATTAATAAACTTACTATAAGCAGCGAAACGAACCCCAAGTTGTTTATTATTAATATATATAACCTTATATAAGTCATTTGGCCGAACCTTAGATTTTTAGAAATAACATAACAATTAATAATATAATATTTGTTTTAAAAACTATTTTATTTCAATTTTGATACTATTTAGTAATTGATTTTTGTGAAAATCATAACATAATGATTAGTTCGAAAAAAGTTAATAAAATAAATATTAACATATCATATTAACCTATAAAATTAGTGTAATTCATAAAATGTCTCAAATTATATTTATTTGGGCATTTATAACATCAATTATGTCAATATTTCATTAATAAGATAATTACTGCATCATCATTGTGTCATAAATAAATTAAATTATTTAAATTCTAAAAATTAAAAATAAAATACCATCATGTAGGAAATATTTTTATATTTCTATTTAATATTTATAGTCTAATTTATCTTATGTATAAACTTATATTAAAAATTATTTACTTATTAAACATTGATTTTAACTATTTTAACCCTTCTTTAAATAAATTAATATTAAATGTCCTAATCTAATCCAAGTGGGCCTAAATGGTCATATTTTATTCCTATGGTTGTTTTTGGTCGAATTAAACTTATCCAATAGAATTAGTAAATGTGTTAGGGTAATAATAATATCATTGTTACCCTTAATTACCCTATTTACTTTTAACCGTGGTAAAAAAAGTAAAAAGTTACTATTCACCAAAAATTATTTTCATCTCATTGAACCAAATATTACTTACTTACATCAACCATGTCTCTAGGATTTTTGAAATTCCACTCACAGAAGTGGTAAAATTAAGTTTTATGAAAAATTCAGTTTTTTAACAGCCACTTAGTAGTTTCACTATTCATCAAAAATTGAAAGTTTTCAGAAAAATACCAAAATTTTACCCTATGCTAATTTCAATATTCAGAATCTAAAAATTAATTCAATTTTGAAAAATAAAATTTACAAAATTTCAAAAAGTGGTTATTACTATTCACAACGGCTAGTTTTAATAATATTTTAATAGCATATCGTTGTTTAGTGAAACTCGGTATTGCGTAGGACGCAAGCTATCGAGGAAGGTCATGATTGCATGTAAAGCAAGCCAAGAAAGTGTAATGTGTAGTGAATGATTCCTTTGATGATTTATATAACATAAAATTCTCGGGTGTTACAGTCGTTGAAGATGTTGCTACTCTATATGATGTCGTTGCTACTCCAGATGATGCTTCTGGTGATGAGGATGTTTCTAATGGTGATGATAAAGTTGTTGATAGGGACGATGATGTTGTTTATGGTGATGAGTATGATGATGTTGGTGATGTGGGAGATATTGATCCCCTCCATTTTTGAATTAGTAGGAAGGATACTTGTGGAAGTAAATTAATGACCTGAATTGATTGGTGTATGGATGTATATGTTTGTTTTAGTATTGAATATGGTTTGAAAATTATTAAAAGAAGTTGGTTGAATTATAAATAAACAATATTTGTTCCTAATTTAATGTATACTATGCTATTTATTTTATTAACAAGTTCAAAAGTTGGGGGAAGAGGTACTATGACTATTGCTTCCTAATGTAGGTAGCTATCTATACCCATAGTTTTGAGAACTTTGGGTATAGGTTCTCTTCTAGGATAAGGTATACCAATCATTCATCAAACCATGCGTATATCTATATAATCATGGTTCTATTTAAACCATGGGCATGACAATATTTCTAGGACCTATACACATGGTTTCTATAGAAATTATGGGTATAGGCCAATACGCACAGCTCCACCAGCCACAGTTCTTAAAACTATGGGTATAGACTATACCCACAGTCTAAGGGGATATAATAATGGTTTGAAACCATGGGTATATAGTAGTTTTCATATAGTGGTGATAAAATATAAATAATATTTATGATGAAATTAGTATGTCATAATTATTTATTCCTTACTTTTATAGTGAAAATTAAATATATAGGGCCAGGGAACCCTTTCTAGGTACTTTAACATCCACTAAATATAATAGAAGAGAATCAGATTCAATATACTATTCAAAAATTAAAAATTGATAGATTTTATGTCTTCTATATTCCAAGAGAGGGAAGAATTCCAACTGATCAAACGATCCCAGAATTTTATCATGGATCGAAGGAACGAGATCATGTGGATCATCATGACATTGAAGAGATTGTTGGGGATCTACACTAGAACTTTATATTTGATGAAATGAATGAACACAGGTTCTCGAATACTTTTTGGATCATCTATAGGGGTTTATAATTTAATACTTCATGAAATGGTCACCGATGATGAGTTGCTGTTCAACACGCTTCATTTTGATCATGGTATTAGTTCCATTTTTATTTTTCCATTCTTTATTTAACTCATGCAAGATACTCAAGCTGTATCTAGGATCCTATCACTGGAGATGTTAGATTTTGATCACTATAGTGATAAGAATTTAAATTCCTCAATGCACTAGCTTCCAGTACATTGCCCAATAAATTTTGGAATGAGCACCTTATTTCTCTAAAAATGTAAACTATGGGAAGTTCATGTCATGAACCTACCACTCATAACATGAATTGGATGATTTCTTGTCTTTATATAAATTCAAAACCAACTATTATTTCCTCCATTATCCCTCTAATTATCTCAAACATTAGAATATTTCCAAGATATTTTTTGAGCGCTAATGTCCTTTGATCCTTGGTGTTTATCCATGGATTCTAAGGATTCAATATTGGTCATTCTGGGTGATTTATTCTTCTCTTTGTCTCCAATCACTTATTTATTTCTTCTAATTTCTCAATGAATTTGTTTTCTTACATTTGGGGGTTTATTTGGTTTCAATGTTTATGAAATATTGTCACATTTTAGATAGATTTGAGGATTCATTGTGTGGTTGTGGCCCCACAGTTCACCCCCTCTTTCTTTGGATTTACATAGTGAATCAGCAAGATTATTTTTGAGGTAGGTGATCCTTAATATCTCATGTGCATCTATTGAATCATCATGATTTTTATTTATGTTGGTTGAATAGTGTGAATTTTCATCATAAATATAATAATCCAAACTAACAAAATTTAAATGTGCTCTTGGGATGCACACATGGTTATTGATTTTTTTGATGTTGTTTTATGAAATTTACATGATATATGGTTATGAACTATTATTATTGTTTGATATGATAACAAATTTTAAATTCATAAATAAAAAAGTCAGTAAATTAAAAGTATAAGTTGAATATACATGTCTTATGATTGACTTTATGTGTATATCTTGGTGTCCTTGGTTTTGTGCAGCTTGGTGGCCTTGGTTGTTTGTGGATTTGTGGCCAAAGTTGTTTGAGGCTTGGTGGAATTGGTTGTGTGTGGGATGGTGGCGTTGGTTTCTTTTAGTATCATTAAATGGTGGTTTCTTTATAGTATTAAAGTAGAAATGGAATAATATTGACACATATAAATATAGTTATTTCTCAATAAATCATTAGTGTGAATTTTAAACTAATAACTAAATAAATAAATCATGGTGGATGATTTGTTAAATTAAATAATAGGAAATGGAATCCATGTTTTGTCCCTATATGTGATTCTTGTAGTTGTTTATTCTACATTAGAGTTAGCGTTTTGTGGCACGATATTAGTAGTAATACAATGGTGGTTGTGGTGGTGTTTATTATGTTAACCCATAGGTGAAATATTGGGTGAGAATACAATATACATGCATTATTTTTGATTTTCTATGCACCCCACCCATGTTGGGAAACCTAATCAACACTGGAGACCATGGGTGTTTTTTTCCTAACACCCAATATGGGGAGGATATGGATGACTGTAAACCCCTTCTTCCCCACTCTCCCATAAACAGTATCTTATGGTTATAGTAGTGGTGTATGATTAGATATGTGGTGGTGGTCATGCATGGTGGAATAAGGAAATGAGGTTGATTTAATACACATCCATGATACCTAAATATCCTAGTTACTAGAAACATGATATGGGTTTCATGCTGAGAGACATGATATTTTGTTAGTTCTACGAGACTTGATATCTGGCTGGTTCCATAAGATATGATATATGGTTGTGATATTATTTTTGGATATGAAAGGGATGAGTGGAAAGGATGAATTTTAATTGGGAGAGAGTGGAAAATCAGTGTGGAAGTTGTTTTGGGGAAACACTATATACATTATTATAATATTACTTTATTACTCTTTGGTGTGTTATTTGATGAGGTTGGGGATAAACTAATCGAACTGGGTAGGTACTGGTCATATGTTTGTTCACTTGGACATTAATATTATATTATCAATTTTGTATGTGATACATTGGGTATGATCCTAGATAGTATACATGTTAAACTCACCCTATATATATATGAAATATTTTTTAGGTGTCAAGAAGGGATTTGGTGATCCAGATAGTCAGTACAAGCTCAGATTATAGGTTGTTGTACTCACTACCATGAGATTTACTTTTGGTATTTTTTATTTTTGGAGGTGTTTGTATCTGTTTAATATTCATGCATTGGGGATATTTATTATGTGGTATTTTAGATTATTTAATATATAGTATAGTGGTTTTCCTAGTAGTTTTATGTTACAATCCATGTATATTGAGGGTAATGTCATCCATTTATTTTTCATAGACATAGCTTTAGTCACCAGCATAGGGCCTACTAGAGACCAGACTTAATACTCATTCCTTCTATTCACTACTAGACTACGAGGGTTGCTAGTGGGGGGGGGGGGGGGTGAATCAGTGGTATAAAAGGTGTTGTTTAGGTTATTGGGGGAACTTTTTAGTTCAGAATTTGTAAGGACTACATGGATTGGAAAGAAAATAATGTTATCTGAGCAAAGTATATGAAGAAAACATGGGAGACTAGACAAGGAACATGATTTGAGGGTCCACTTGGATTAGAAACAAATACCTTAATCACTATGAATTTACTACGTAATGTGACACTACTTGAAGGGTACAGACTTGAGAGAGGTACTTTCCTCATTCTAGGTTGAGTTCTACTTTGAAAGGGGTTTATTTTGGGAATAAATGAATGAAATAATTGAATGAATCTAAGCAATACAATTTCTAGAAGACTTAGGTATTTCTCATATCATTGAAAAGATTCTAGTTAGTTATCTCTTACATTAGGTCTATGTTGGGGAGGTTGAACAAGTTGTCCCTATCGATCATTGGAGGGTCATTTCTAATCCTGAGGGTGAGAAGTTGAAAAAACGAATCACACCTTCCAGTTTCATAGCTTTGAAAACTATGAAGGATATATATCTTATCAAGAGACAAAAAAATGAATGGAGGAGTTAGAGATTTTTTAAAGCTTTATTGGATCCCAAACTAAGTATTGGGTTCCCCATGAATTAAGCCAGTTTATGGGATCTATGTATTAGTGGTGGATGTTGTACCTCAGCAAGAAAAAAGAGGCCAATGTCCCGTGTGCCAAATTATAGAAAGAGTTTAGGAATGAGTTATTATTTACAACAACAAAGGTTGTGAATAGGCATGATTTTAACTCACTTCATTACGGGAGTATGAGAATTTGATAGTTGAGAATTATGTTTATGGACCTTATGTGATTTTCCCCTAATGTATTTATAGACAAGGAGTCTCAAAAATGATGCTTGTAGAAGTAGATATGCCTTAACCTTTATTCTTTATTTTCCCCATTTATGTCATCTATGTATTTGGAGATGTAGAATAAGGTGTAGGTCAAGGAGAGGGTGCATGAGTGGGATAGAGAACCCCGATTTTAGAGTCTGTAAGTACCTCTTAGGAGCAGGAAATCATATTAAGGATTGTGAATGACGGGCTAGTTGAGGTTCCGATAAGTAGGTAAATGACCCCCGTGGTCAGAATAACATTTCTTTAGGGCTATAAATTCTCATGCATGTTCTAAGAGAACTACTGTTTTTTTATTTGTATATGACGTTCATGGACAATATCATGGGTAGTTTCCTATATCTATATAGGGTCATTATGGTCTGGGTGATTAGGAATCCTTTTAGAAAAACAATAGTTTCCCCTGAGGCCGTTTCACCAACAAGGCCATTCATCTTATGCTTAGAATATTTTTTTGTATGGATTATACTAATCTAATAGAGGGTGGAGTTGGAGAATGGAAGCCCTAGTATGTCCCTCTGCATCAAGGACCATGAAAAAATCATGGACATGGAGGTATTCTACACTAAGTCAGGGAGTAGGCCAAGTCTAGATACATCTAATAGAGGTACTAGTTCTAGAGGGACTAGTGGTTATTCGAGGTATGGTTGGTTTATCATCAACCACTGTTTATAAATTGCTTGGTTCTAGATGTTTTCAATCCTTTATTTTACCCACCTTCTTCTGATAACCAATACTAAACATAGAATACTTCCCACACCCCTGGAGTTATCCACTCAAGTTGGAGGCTAGGCTACATTGTTTGATGTGTGTTAGGGATACATACTCAGGACATGAAAGCACCATTCATTGGTATATTTTACTGTGATAAAGATAAAACCATAAAATTTCATTCTTATCATGGATTGGTTGTATTTTTATCATAAAAAGTTTGATTGTTTTGGGATTAATGTTTAGTTTTCTAATGTAGAAGGGAATAATTTGGTGCTTGTGGGAGTGAAATGCTTTCAGATGGGTGGTAAGAATGTGAAGTCCCATATTTCTTTTGTTAGGACCAAGATGATGATGAAGGTGTTTATTTTTAGGTATTTTATTTTTTTGTCAAGAAATTTTTAGAAATTAGAATGGATGTTTAAGAAGAAAGGAAAATCACTTCACTTTGTTTTTGGTGAAAATCAAACTAACCATCATATTCAAGGAATCAAACCCACAATGCTTGAAATGGTCGATAGTATTGAGGAAGAATATTTTTGATAGTAAATGGTCATTGGATTCACTTTGAATCTAGTTTGAATGGTTTGATTGTATTGGAGGTGAATCAATGCATGCATGACTATGATTTAAATGTGATGATGCTTTTCTGGTCTTGGAGTTCTCATAAATCACAAGTATTTGGAAAACTTTTGATGTAAGATTAATGAAAAAAATGGGGAGTAAAATAGATGATGCCAATCATATTAAAATTGATCAGATATAGATGGAAAGATGAAAGACACTCAAGATCATATTCATCCTGATCGTAATCATGCTGATCATAATCATGTTTATCATATTCAAGTCAGTTTAATTTTGGACAATCCTATTCAGGATATGTTGGAAAGAAAGATGGTAGTCAGATTTTTGGTATGTTTTAACACTTTCCATTAAAAGTAATATGATTCTAATGCCATTCCTTAGTGTATTCTGAGTCATGAAATAATTAATGAAATAAGAAGTATTTTATGATTGAAGGATGTTGCTAAAGTTGAATCTTCTAATATAATTCCATAATACTTGGTATACGATTGTAATCATTCGAGAAAGAATTTATTAGAACTAATTAATGAAAAAAAATAAATAATAATAGTATGTGGTGGCCTATACACAGAGGAAATTTAAAGCATAATAAATAATGTAGTCAACCATTTGAAATGGGTTGAATTACTTTGTTTATCATTTAAGTTGATCAAGAGAAGAGATGAAAGAAATGGTTGGATTTATTTTCAAGGGGGAGCTTAAATTTTGAATAATATGTTTTTATTATTCAATTTGTACCAAGAATCATAATGAAGAATTGGAATGGAGTTTTAGAAAAATAAGAAATATTTAAATTCATTCATATATTTACATTCAATTGGTGTAGATCATCGTATTGAATAAATCATATTGAGCTAATTGGAATAGGAAATCAGAATCAGACTGGAGTTTGAAAATAAGTCTGGAAGAAGAATAAAATTTGTGAAAAAGACTCAAGAATAATAAATAAGTATTGATGAAGTTATAAATGCACCTGAAATTTAAAGAATCGTGAAAATTTGGGTAATTTGTTTGAGTAGGAAAACATTTCTTATTCCCAACAAAACCACTTCTAGATCCCCAATAAAAGGTGAATTTTTGTATAATTTTATTGACTGAAGTACTATACATGGTGAAAATGAGAGAAGGTGAAGCACTGTAAAATTTTAGATTCAGAAAGGATTTTTTATATTGAGTTGAGTAGAATATGTATTGAGAAAGATATGTTAAAGGAGAAGCAACAATATCAAAACATATTCAGCTAATCATCCTATTCAGTGATCATCATATTCTGCTGACCATCGTATTCTAGTTATAATCATATTCGACTGGTCAACCTATCAGGATGGATAATCAGATCTGAATTTCCATATTGGGATTTATGAACTGAAGAAGAATGAATTCTGAATTTTTAGAATTTTATTCTATGAGATTTATATCTATCGTATTGGGAAATCATATTTGGTGATCGGATTGGAATAATCAGACTGGACAATTAGACTGAGTTCTATATCGAATTCTTCAAAGTTTTTTTAGCTTCTAGCTAAGAAATTGATGAATTGTTTTAAAAAGAATACATTTTTGTAAATTGAAAAGGAAACATAGGTAACATTTTTTATTACAAAAATATTTTATTAACCTATTTGTGTTAGTGAGTTCACAATTATTATTGTATTGTTTACATAGTGCTAAATGAGTTTAAGGGCATATACTTCTCATTGTATTCCACATAAAAGGGATTTTTTCTAGTGTAATATGTGGTTTGGATCATTTACAAACCATACCAAGGACATATCTATTATTTTTAAATATTGAACATTTTAAATACTTATGTTCTTGAGGATGTGTGTTTGATTTTTTTCCAGCAAGGAATATAATATTTAACATGAGGTGAAAGTTGTTTCATTTGTAAGGAAATATAAAAGAAAAAGTATCACTGATTCACCCTACCCCCTCTTAGTGACACAATTATCAGGTTTGGTCACTTTTAACTAGAATCATAGTGTAGGTTCCCTTAACTTATTCACTGTTGAAGTTTTGAAGAGAAGTTCATGGAGCATTTGAATTGGGTGAAAAATAAAGTTGTTATAGTTTTTGATTGTAAGAATTATCATATCTAGAAATATTTAATGATTCCTTATTTTATGTCTATTAGATATGATGTTCTTGAAGCTACAACAAATGGTTTTTCTTATATTGATTATAAATCACCTCTTAAATTTTTTGATAAAAGAATATTGAGAATGATGGAAGGGATTAAAATACTTTATTATCTTCACTATCTGATTGTGAATTCATTATGGTAAAATGTATTTCCATATCCAATGGTATATGGGAAAAATTTAAAAACCTTTATAAAGGTAATAAAAAAGTAAAGAAGCAAAAATTAAAATTATGGATATTAAAGTATGAATATTTGAAGATGGGTGAATAAAAATATATTGGGGAATTATTTACCAAGGTAAATGATACTGTCATAAATATAAGATATCTTGGTTAAAAGTTAGATGATTTTAGAATTGTAGAAAATATTTTTAGAGTACTTCTTGAAAGGTTTTATGCAAATTTTTTTTCACTGGAAGGTAGATATCCTAAAAACTTATCTCTTGATGATTTATATAGAACTCTCATTACTTATGAAATGAGTTGGGAGGATGCTATAAAAATAAGGAAACAAGTTAATAGAGAAATGTCTTTCAAAGATGATAAGAAAGATAATTCAAATAATATTCTTATTAACGATGATGATGGTGATTCTAATTCTGAAAATGAGGTATGTAAAAACCATGATGAAATTTTATGCCCATTTTCTAAAAATGTGAAATGAGGAATTGTGAAATTCAATGGGAAAATTACCATGATTTTTTTGAATGTGAAGCAATTAGGAAGTTTGAGGTAAATTTTTGTAAAAAAAGGAGAGGATAGGGATGAATAATAAAGACGGACAAGAATATCATATAAGAAACATGGAGAAAAAGAAAAATTTTATTCCATAGGGAAAGATAAAAAATTATTCAAGTCCAAAATAAAATGTTTCTTATCTAAAGACAACAAAGAAGAAGGCAATGATGCTGAAATCGATAAACTATTGAGTATGGTAGTAAGAATAATTTTATTACAAAAATTAATACTGAATAATTCTAAAGCAGTAGTTCCAAAGAAGAATAAACACAACTTGATTTTCATTTGAAAGAAGAGTTGAATGAATGTATGAGAAAGAATAGAATGATTGAGAAGAAAAACAATAAGTTGGAAGATGAATGGTACTCAAAATAGAATCGAATTTTTTTTCCTAATGAGGGGGATATGACGGTGAATGAAATTGATTATTTGACTAAAAATTATGTGTATGAAAAGAATCATAATGGGCTTCTGGAGGTGAAGATTAAGGAAAAAGAAAAAGTGTTTAAACTTTCCCAAAGAAAAAATTCTAAAGATTAATAGAAAAATAAAAGTTTTAAACATTCTATCATTGAATTTGGTGAGATTTAACTAAAGTAGAAACCATATAACGATTAATAAAAGATACCTTTAAGGGTTTTGAATAAATATTGATTTTTTTGAATATAAGAAAGCTGGGATAATGGTGTATCTTGAAAAAACCAATAAAGTTGGGAATTTAGAAGTCTCTAAAAACCCCAAATCCAAAATTTGTGAATGTAGAAAAGTTTTAAATACTATTTGTTCCAATAAATATGAAAAATAGAAGATTATGATTGATAATAGAAATATTAGTATTCCAATAAAGAAAGAAAATAAGGTTTCTAAGAAATATTTTTACAATTCAGGTCAGTGTAGAAGTTTAAGAAGATAGTACTCTTTATATAGATACTACTAGTATTATGTTGGATTTAGACCCACAAAAAATATGTGTTGGTTCCATCAACAAGCATTACTTTTTTTCCACAAGTTATGGAAGTAATTGTGTAAGGGGGAGTCAATATCCCAAAAAAAAGTAGTCAGATATTTTTTTGAAGAAACATGAGAAGGTTAGCGTGAAAGTTCAAAATAGCTTCCGATATTTGGAAACTATTTTTGAATGATGTGAACAACATGAAAAATTTACAAAGGGTTTTTTTATTGTTACCAACAAAGAAAATTCATAATAATTACCAATTGCCAAAGGTGAAGAAAGAAAATGAAGAATAAAAAGATCTTCTTTCTAAAACCACACTAAAATCTACAATAAGTGAGTGACCATGAATTATTGATAGTGGGTGTTGTTCTCATATGATAAGAGATTTTATGTTGTTGAGGAATGTGAAATTTTTTAAAGAAGGAATAATAACTTTTGGAAATGATGATCTCTGAGAATCGAAGGTGTTGGATCAGCCATCATTGGAAATGAAAAGTATAAATTGGATAATTATTTGTATGATTATGGGATGAAAGAAAATTTTCTAAGTGTTTCACAACTATTTGTTAAGGGTAACAATGTCAAACTTAGAAAATATGGGTTTTTATGAGTTAGGAAGATGGAAGTATTGTCAGAAGAGTCCAATGTACAAAAGAAAACTTGTTTTATGTTGGTAGAATGTAAAACTCTTATTAAATGAGTATGGTGGAAGAGAATCAATTGTGTCTTAAAAGGATCAGACACATGTTTCAATGAAACATGAGAAAATTATCAAAGTGTGATAGTTTACAAAAGATTTTTAATTTTCCAAGAAGAATAGATTGGTGTTTCACTATTCTCCATAAATTAATGATTACAAACTCAATGCATAAGAAAGTAGGGATTTGTTCAAAACAAATAATGGAGTTTATTCATTCCAATATCCATGGTCTAATGATAAAAAAATCAACTAATAGAGATAATTACTTCATTACTTACATTGATTATTTTACTTTCATTACATATGTTTTTCATATGAAACATAATTCAGATGCTTTGAAACGTTTTAAAAGTTTTTGAAGGAAATATGAGAAGGAATGTGAGTATTCGATGATGATGTTCATAACTAATAATGGTGGTGAATACAGAAGGGATTAATTTTAAATTTAAATTTTGAAGCACGGAATTTGGTATTAATATAGTTATCCATATGCTCCTCAACAAAATGGTGTTTTTAAAAGAATGAATTGATGTTCGGAGGAAATGGGGAGACCTATGTTACTTGAACATAGTCTTTCTCATCATTATTAGAGGCAAGCCATAAATACTTTTGTTTATATTCAAAACAGATTTTTCTACATACCAATATCACATATGAATCTAAATGAATTGTTTTATGGTAAAACTACAAGTTTGAAACACTTAAGATTTTTTTGGGATTCCATGCATTATAAATAAGAAAGATGGAAACTTGGGAAACTTTTAGGAGAAAGGTGAATATGGAATCTTTCTTAGCTATGATCTAGAAGGAAGAGTCTATTAATGTTTCAACAAAGAAACATGAATAATTTTTGAATCTGTTTATGATAATGTAATTAAAAGGGAAATAGAAAGAAAAACACATTCTAGTTGACAAGGAAATTTAGAAGGAAAGGTTTGATAACAATTATGAAAAGGATATAGAAAATTTTAATCATATTCAAAGAGAAGAATCAGACTCCTCTATTTCTGGTGATGAGGAAGAAACTCAAAAATATTATCCTATGTTGAGGAATAAAGTGGAAGCTCAGAATATAATTAGGGATCAACATAAGAAGGTTCATACAAGAAGAATAAAAAATTATATTATACATACTTCTTTGTATTCAAAAGTGGAGCCGAATGATATCAAATATGATTTTGAGTATCCTAAATGAGTTCATTCCATAAATAAAGAGCGGTATTAGATTGAAAATAATGATACATGGGAACAAATACCCAAGCAAGAAAATGAAAACATTTTTGGAACAAAGTGGGGTTTTCAGAACAATCATAATGAATAAGGTGAAGTGATAAGAAACAAAGAAAGATTAGTGTGCAAAGGGTATTCACAAATTGAAGGTATTTATTTTGATGAAACGATTTCTCTAGTGGAAATATTTGAAAAAATTATAATTTTTCTTTCTGTTAATGCATAAAAAAGTTAAAAAATTATTCAATTGGACGTTAAATCCTCATTATTGAATGGTAATCTTGATGAAGAATTTTACATTGAACAACCTTTTGTAATTGTTTTTGGGAATGATGAAAGTTAAGTGTTCATATTGAAGAAGGAATTTTACTATATAAAATAAACTATGAGAGCATGGTATTCCAAATTGGATACTTGTTTTAAAGAAGATGAGTTTTATGAAAGGAAGAGTTGATAAAAATATTTATATTAGAGAAAGTCAATAGTATTATATCATTATAAGTTTTTATGATGATGATATTATATTTACTAGGAAATATGAAGGATGTTGTGAATGATTTGATGAAGTGATGAAAAAGGATTTTGGAATGTCCATACTGGGGATCATAAAGAATAGAGAAAGATGATTTGAAAGTTTTATAATGACGGATATGGTAAAGAAGTTGATCATAAATATATATAAAGACGATTTGAAGTTTTTAATATTTCACTACCTCAAGACTTGACATTGTTTATGTTATTACCTTATGTAAATGATTTTAGATTTCTCTAAAATAATCACATTTACTTACTATAAAACGAATTCTTAGATATATAAAAGGCATAAAAAATTTAGAATTAGGAATTATAGATTAGAAAGTATTGATTTTTTTGGGTATTCAAATGCTGATCATGTAGGAAATGTTGATGATAGAAGATTAACATTTTTTGGATTATTATTTTTGGGAAAGAGTTATGTTAGTTAGAATTCAAAGAAATAGAATTCAGTAACTCTCCGTTTGGCTGAAGCTGAGTATGTTTCTCCCACTCAAGTTTCCTCCCAACTTATGTGTATGGAAACTCCATTAGAATATTTAATTATTGATGTGAGGTTACCATTTCTATTGGGTTGTGATAATAAAAGTACAATCAATATCACTAGAAATTCAGTTAAACAATCTCATTCAAAAAATATTGATATCAAACATCATTTAATCAAAGACAATGTTGAGAAGAATAAAGTAAAGCTATATTATGTTCTAAAAATAGAACAAGTTATATAAATTTTCATAAAATATTTAATGAAGTAATACTTTTCAAAACTGAGGTTTACCATGGGTGTCCATCCTCTTTCTAATCAAGGTTGATTTTTGTGTTTTTCACCTATCTCATCTTACCATTGGATAGTTTTTCTAATGGGGAGAATTAAATTGTTTCATAAATCTATCATTTTGGATGCATGAAAAAGAAGGAGTTAGGGGTAATCTATGAATTTAGATATGCAAGTGTGTAAACTTTTCTATAAATTTGTTGGCGTGGTTGTAGGAAAGAAATTTTTGTATTCCAAGAAAGCCAAAGAAAGACTAAAGAAAATAAATTCTAATGATGTTTTTAAAACTACTTCTTTTGGAGGGAATGGTTTTACATTTAATTATTCGTTTATCATATAATGAGTTATCTCACATAGTATGAGAATTGTTGATAGTAATCTTTAGCTTGAGGATACTATGTTCAATGATTTATGAATCTTGGATTAAAAAAAAATACAAAGGGGGAGATTTTTAGGACCATGTTTATGAGGTAGGTGATCATTTTCAAGTATTGTCCTTTATTAAAAATAAATTTTAATAAAGAATAACGGATGTTTGAGAAGGAAGAAAACATAATTCACTTTTTATATGGTGAAAATCAGACTAACCATCATATTTAAGGAATCATACCCACAATTATTGAAAATGTTGATTGTATTGAAGAAGAAGATTACTGGAAGTAAATGTTCATTAGATTCACTCTTAATCCCACATAAATGGTTTGATCATATTGGATGAGAATCTGAGTCTAGATGACTACAATTTAAATTGGTAATGCTATGATTATCTAGTATTTCTCATGAATTAGAAGTATTTGGAAGCCTTATGATGAAAGCTTGATGAAAGAATAGGGTAGTGTAAGATATGTTTCCCATCATAATTAAATTTATTGGATCTGAATGGAAAGATAAAATATGTTAAAGATCATATTCAACCTGATCGTAATCATGCTAATCATAATAATGTCTATCATATTTAGGTCAGTTGAATTCTTGACAATCGTATTTAGTATGTGTTGGAAGGAGAGCTAGTTGCTGGAGTTTTGGTAAGTTGCATTATATTACATTAAAATTCAGACAATTCTATATCCATCCCTCAATGTATTCCATGTTATGAAGGAAGTAATGATACTTGAACAATTCTGTGATTTTAGGAAGTTATAGAAGTCAAAGATGTAGATATTGGTCCATTGGACTTGGTATACAACCGTAATCATCAGAGAAAGAATTGATTAGAACTGATGAATAAAAAGAAAAATAATAGAATGTTCCGTCTTATATGAAGAAGAAATTAAAATACTAATCAATAATGTATTCAACCATTTTAAATGGGTTGAATTACTTTTTTATCATTTAAGTGAATCAATAAAAGAGATGAAGGATATATTTGGATGTGTTGTCAAGGGGAACATGAATTTCGATGAAGATGTTTTGATTCTTCAATTGGTATATAGAATCATAATGAATAATTGGAATATATTTTAAGAAAATTATAAATGTTATATATTTATTCTTATATTTACATTCAATTAGTATAAATTATCATGTTGAAGAAATCATATTGAGCTAATTGAAATGGGAAATCCGAATCTGGGTGGTGTTAGAAAAGAATGTTTGAAGAAGATTTGAGAAGATTTGAGAAGTGTTGAAGACGTCATAAATGAACACGAAATTCAAGGAATCATGAAAATTTGGGTAATTTGGTTGACTAGGAAACCATTTTAGATGCCCTCCAAAACAACTTCTGGGTCACCTATAAAAGGTAATAGTACTGTGTACTTTTTCTTATTGAAGTACTATTCACAGTGAAGAGGAGAGAAGGAAGAGAGTTATAGAATTTTAGATTGAGAAAGGAGTTTCTATATTGAGAAGAGTTGAAGAAGTTTTTATGGAGAGAAGTGAAAGGATAAAAGACAATATCAAAATGTATTTTGCTTATAATTATATTTTGTGATCATTGTATTCATCTGACTATCGTATTTTTCTTGTCTTCGTTTTCAACTGGTCATCGTATTCGACTGGACAATCTAATCGTGATTTCTGTATTAGGTTTTTTGGATGGAGGGAAAAAGTATTCTTAATTGTTTTAATCATATTATAATAGATTTATATCTATCTTATTGGGAAATTTTATTTTGTTATTATATTGGAAAAATCATACTGGACAATCATACTGAGTTATATATCAAAGTCTTCAAAGTTCTTACTAGCTTTTGTGTAAGAAATTGAAGAATTTTTTTGAAAAGAATAAATTAGTGGAGATTGATAAGTAAGAATAGGTAACATGTGTTTTTACATAAACATTTTATTACACAATTTATGCTAGAGGGTGCATATAAACTATTTGTTTGTTTACATTGTGCTACATGTGTGTATAGAAGTATCCTACTCGTTGTATTCCATATAAAATGGATTTTTTCAAGTGGATTGTGTGGTTTTGTATCATTTCAAAAGAATACCAAGGACATATCTATTCATTTTGAATTGTGAACCTTGTAAATAATTGTGTTCCTATGGATGTTTGTTTGAATTATGTTGAGCAGGGAATGAAATATTTAATAGGAGGTGAAGGTTGTTTCATTTATAGGGAAACATATAAGAAAAATTATCATTGATTTACCCCCACCCCCACTCAGTGATACAATTATAATAACTAAGAACTTTAATCTTTGATGGTTAAGTCATTAATATAGCTAGTAAGTGATCAGGAGGTGGAGGTCCCTTGATATTTTTTAGAGTTTCAAGATGTTTTCCCAAAAGAGATTTTGATACTACCCCATTGACATGATATTGGGGCTATTGTTTCTTATGTAGAACCTAATAACATGGTATAGGTTTGTAACTTTCTTATTATCATTTTATATTATGGTATTTTTGTGCTTAATTTCTCTTAAATTACAACCCCATTAATATACATGACCTAGAAGGACTAGGGTTTCATTAGAATTATTGAAGGAGTAGTTGATCAGCCCCGAGTTCTTTGATTTTCTGAAGAGGTAATGATGTTTTAAGTGTTTAGTGATGATTCCAACTTGGATAAATGATTTTTTATTAATGTAGTAGTGGGAATTTATATCTTATGGGAGTAGGAAGTCATTCCCCCATGAGCATAACTATTCCACACACATTCTATAGATGACGTTGGTGGTGTTTTCCCTAAATTCATGATGAAATTACGCCATTAAGGGTTTCTTTGTGGAATTCATATTTTAATAAATAGTGATGTATATATTTTCTTAGTGTGACCTAAATCTATAAAAATAGATGTGGATAGAGTTTTTCTAATAAAATTATTTCAAAATCACTTTTGAACAATGAAATAAAAATGTTGTGGGATATGTGTTGAGAAGAAATTTATGAGGAACCATTCATGAATTTTAGGATACTTGGAGGATGATGTATGAGTTAGTGGTTGTGCATATGAGGTTAGAAGAGGATAGTTTAAGAGGATATCTATTACAAATAAACATATAACTCAATTTTTTGTGTCAGGTGGAGGAGTCTCTGAGGGGAGACTCAAAGTTATAGTTGATGTATGATCATATCATTCATGATTTTCCCCTATGAGATGTCTAGAAGATGGAAAACATCAATTTATGTTATATGGATGTATATTTTTTCTATTAGAAATTCATGATGGAGTCCTCCTTGAGTTTTATAACTCATCCCTAGTGATACACCCCAATTTATCTAAGATGCATCCATTCCATTGAAGGTAGTATTTCCGGTCAGGGATGAAATAGTCAATGACAGAGTTCCCAATGCGATGTCCAGTCTACCAACTTTTAAAGGAAGAACAAAATGTCCCTAGTGTTTTGTTTCAACCATTAGATACCCTTGAGTGTAATTGTGTGGAAAAATTGATGTATTTATTCACTAATTGTTCTTGGGATCAGTGGGAGATATGATGTTATTTGGGTGACCATGGATCAACTAATGAAGTTGGATTATTCTATGGTGATATGGAAGTCAAGTACCATGGATGTCCCAGTGATATGGTGTGCGAATAATGTTGTGAGGATTCAAGGAGCCCCAAGGACCACCATTTTAGATTGAGACCATCAGTTTACTTCATGATACTGGAGAGGATTGTATCATGCTATTTTCTCTTAGATATTTTTTACCAGTAATGTTCCTAAAAAGAAAGATGAATAAAATTATCATACCATTGAGACATTGGTTGATATTATATGGGTAAGAATCTTGGATTTTTTTGGATCATGGGTGTGATACCAACATTTGGTTGAGTTTTCTTACAAAAAAAGTTTCCAATTATCCATTGGTATGAACCTATTTCCAGGGAAGGAAAATGTTCTTTATCCCAACATGGTGAAGATTATGAAAGATAATATTCAGCTGGTTCATGATAGGATAAAAAAATATCATTTTTAACACAGGAGTATACTAATACGGGTGGGGTGGGGGGGGGGGTGAATTTCCTTCATTTTTTTTTTAAAAAAATTAATGTTGATGGAAATCAAAACAAAAGAATAGTATATGTACATTGAAAAAACTAAATAAAAAGATTAATTATTATGGTATTTTATTTGAATACTATTATTAATAATTAAATTTTACATTATAAATAACATGAGAACATGATTATTAATTAAATATAATATGAGGTCATGTTAATTTCATTACGATTTATAAAATATATTTTCAAATATCATTAATAAATAAAAAAAATAAAATTTATAGCATATTTAAATTATGATATTAAACTGATCAAAATGATATTAATGTTGAAATGTGAAAATTAAAAGGGTAGGAAAAAATAGTTTGATAAAGGAGTTTGACAATAGCTTAGTGTGAGCCCTTGATTCTCCTCACTTTAAGTTAACTATTTTTTCTTATTACAACCTTGATTTTAATAGAGATCAAGAAACTATGTCCTCCGTTGATTTTCAACAGTTTTAGAAAAAATATTTCCCTCAATTACTTAAGTGGTTGTAAGCACACATCACCCTTTATTCACATAGTTTGTTGCAAGAAACATGTTGTAGAAGGCATGTGAGAATAAGGGAAAGATTTACTTGATGAAAATTCATTCCAATGTCGATCCCTTATCTCTAAAGAAGGATAAATAAAAACGGAGTAGATATATAAAGTGGTAATTAAGGAGAGAGCCTTTGAGAATGGATAATTGAAATTAGATCTAATAGGATCCTGATATTGGAGATAATTTTCTAAATATCCATCATTAATTGATTTGAACATTAAATCCATAATTTTTTTTTCAATATATGAGATCTATGCCACCCATGGGTCTATATTTATAGTCTTTAATTCAGCTAGGAATCTTCTATAATCTATTGAATTTATAAATGCTTTCCAAAAAAAATATTTAAGGGCTATAGGGTCCACCATTAATTTAAATTTCGACATGTTGGATGGACATTGTCAACTTTCCATGAAATTCCCCCAGCTATCTGGTAGGAATGATGGAGATATTCTAACTCTATCTTCATCCATTGGTCAGTTGGTGCTCCTATGCCAACTAGTCAGTGGTCTTCTGCCTTATAATCTGGTTCTTTATGCATGCATCAGCTGGCCGATTCTCTGATCTCGATAGCCAATACCACATCCCAAGCTCAACCAAGGCCTTGTATCTTCATTAAATGAATTCAAAAACTTTCTTCCATAATATCAAAATGTCTTTTAAGACTTAAAATATTCTCTATATATCATCCAAAAACATAAAATGAATTATTTTCATGACCCACAAGTTCAATAATGTTCCTTCATTTTTTATGTTTAATCTCAATACATGAAACCTTATAAATCAAAAAAAAACTGCTCAAATGAAATCATTAGATATCTAATTGAGAATTTGTGATCATGAAATCACCATGAGAGAGAGATATGTATAATAATATCTCCTTTTTCTTATGGTCACAAACAGTTGATATAAAAATATATATCAAGTGTAAATAAAAATTAAAACGTGTATTCAATATAATTCAATATTTTTTTAATAAGATATTCAATATTCTAAATAGATAAACATAATATAATTAAAACATAAATAAATACTAATTTTGAAATAAATACATGCATTTATAGCCCAAAACACGATATAATAATATTTTCCCAAATTGATAAATTTTTTTCCTTTTAACCAAATGATTCCCCCCTTTGAATCAAAAGCAAATCCCAATTGGTTATTAAAAAAAATTTAATAAGGGAAAAATATATATTTGGATGAGGTAATTGGACATAATGTAAAACTAAAAAGTGAATAGTGGAAAAAGAAATTTATTTTGAAATCAAATTCATGAGAAAGGGAAAAAATAAAAAATGGTGAAAATGAGAAATAAATAAATAGAAAAACTCTCCCCTTTTTAAAGAATAATAAAGAATTTACCCGAGAGAAAGAGAGATATCCTAAAATAAATTTCAAGATGAAATATTAGCAAAAAATAGATTGAAAAAACATTTACCATGTATATCAGCCCATAACATCATTAATTAGTAACAAGCTAGAATGAAATTAAAATCAAGAATAAATTTTTTCTCATGAAGAATGTTAATCTATATGAACTTCACTAAATTAGGATACCCCACAATTGGTGCAATTAATGAGAGAATGAAAATTCACCCCAAGAGAGAGTGTGAGTATAATTATAATGATTATTTAAAAAGTAAAAAAATTAAATATATGTCATTGATTTCAAGAGATAATTAAAAGATTAATACTCTCAAGATTTACGAATAATAAAATAATCAAATATTAATACAATACATCTTACCCTATATAAAACAATTAAATAACATAAAGAAAACTCCTTCAACATCGATGGATCATCCAAAAAGCACTTTTGATTTGACTAATCCTCTTGATGAGAAGCCACAATATGATATGAAAATGAATCTTATAGGAATAGTGCTATAAAATATCAATTTAGAGCACCTTTTTGAACCCATGTAAACTTTGAACCTAAAATGATAGCTAATAAGGATTTAGGAAACCAAACTTGTTTTGAACCATATTTTTGTTTAGAGATATTGGAATAAATATTAACAGATTTAAGTCTTCTATATTTAGTGTTTTTTAACCAAACTTATAATAAAGAAGCCCAAATATTTAAAATTTTTTACAAATATTGTTTTGGGAGAATAGCTTTTTAAAATTGGTTTTTTAGAAATATTATTTAAATTGGAAAAACCAATTCCATAATTACCTTTTTATAATATTGATAACTCAAAATCATAATTATACTATGTAAACCTTGGGTTAATTGAGCCAGAGTATTTTCCATCTCTTTGATTTATAATTTTAAATTATTAATGTTAGGTTGATCATTTAATTTAAAATCTAATCATCTTTTTTTATAAAGGTGAAATTTTTTAATTTTGTTTACCTTTTTCATAAATTTTTTATTTCATTTTATGATATTTTTATTCTAAAGTGAGTTATTCACAAAAATTCGTAAGTTCATTATGTTTATTAGATAAACAAGAATAAGAGGAAGAACATGAAGAAGAAGAATGATAATTAGAGGGGGAAATATAATAATTAACCTCATTAATTATGTTGAGATGTTCCATGAGGAATTTAGGACATGAGTCACTTGAAGATGCTGATTCCATGGATTCATTGCTTACACTTTAGGTTTAGACATTAACTGTTTTCTTACATTTTTTATTCTCTTATTTAAACTTATTTTTGTTGTTGGGTCAATTTGATATAATATTAACCTTCTTGTTTCATTCATAATATTTCAATTTTTATTCTTCAATTTTATTTCAATTTTAATAACTATAAGATTTTTTCTTCTCGGTATCAAATTTGTTCAATCCCTTGGCCAATAATTCAATCTCAGATTCATTATTGAATTAATTATCAGAGAAAATTTCTTTGAAAACAATCATTCATTTTTATTTTTAAGTTTCTTATCCTATTTAGATTCTTTTTCTAATTTATGTTTCATGTTAATTTTATACACCATGATGGGTAAAATTCTTTCTTCAAGAGATATATTTTTTATTTCCATCTTGTATATCTATCACATTTTTGTGCCCAACATCTTGGAAATACCCTAAGAATTTTATTCAATTAATTCTATAAATACAATTCCTCACCAAGATAATTTATATCAATGAATATGTTAATAAAATGTGTAAGCATTTTGGTAATAACTTAATTTTCATGAATACTAAAACATTCAATGACATGTCTATTAAAATCAATCCTAGTGTCATTGAATTTAGTTTATCCTTTATGAGTGATTTCTAATAATATCCAAATTTCTTGGTTGGTCTTGAAAGTATATATTCTTTTGAATTAATTTTGAACTAAACCACAATGCAAGTCTTCATAACCTAACAATATTATTCAAATATATAAACATATTAGGATGTAAATTTATCTTCCAATTTTTTCTAGTGGTATAACATTACATAAATTTTTTTGAATAGGATATCCAATGATTTTAAGGATAATTGACATGTGATTTTTCCAATAGGTGTATTGTTTTCCATCAAATAAAGAAACATGAGTATAATAGGTTGAGTTCATAATATATTATCATACATTGAAACTAATTAAGTATTAGTTTAATGATATATATAATACCAGGTGTTGGCCTGATAGTATGGAAAGAGGGGGTGTATTTCCTCAAAAAATTTTAAAAAATATGATAGATGTAAATAAAATTAAAATAAGAGTATATGTGTAGTGGAAATATTAAATAAAAAATATGAAGTGATGAAGGAATTTAATTGACAAATGTTCTTCAAAACTAAATTTGACATTATAAATAATGTGAGCATGCAATTATCAATTAAAGTGAATATGATACAGTGATAAGTTTGATATGATTTATAACAGATAATTTCAAAGATAATTAATAAAGTAATCATAGTAGATTTATATCATATCTAAATTATATATTTATAAAAATCATTATGATATAAATTATTCAATTCCTAAAATAAATGATGTAGAAAACATTGTTTTATAAAGGTGTCCTACACTAGATCGGTGTGAGACATTATGTATCCTCCCCTCAGGTTGAGAGGTCTATCTTCTTATTCCCTTTATTTAAATGAAGACCAAGAAACCACGTACTCCCTATATTTTCTATGGTTGTAGAAGGAAAATAATATTCACTTACTTCGATGGTAGTACACACCTGTCTTCCTTTATTTTCATCGATTGTAGAAAAAACTCTTTGTAAAAGGTATGTGAGAAGAAGAGAATGTTTTACTTGATGAAAATACATTATAATGTCACTCCCTTATCTATAAATATTAATATATACCAATTTATTATAAACACATTAAGGTAATGAAGGAAAGTTCTATTGAGAATGGATAATTGAAATTGGATCTAGAGAATATCTCGATATTTGAGAGAATTTTCTAGAGATTTATGATCACTTGATTTGACCATTAAATCCAGCATCCTTGTTCGATATATGATATACTATCCTCTCAAATGTCTCTATATATAGGTGAAAATAGAGCTCAGAATCTTCTAGAATCTGTGGGAGTCATAAAGTGTTGTCAACTTTAATTTAAGATATACAAGGTCCACCATTAAATGAAACTTTGAAATGGTGGATAAACACAATCTAGTAGTTTTGCAATTCCATTGGCTAGACAGTAGGAATGATAGAGATATTTTGGTTCTATCTATTTCCATTGGATTTTCGATGCTTCTCCACCATATGGACGATAGTATTCTACTGCATAATTAGGATTTTTTCACTTGTGTTGGCTGGTCAGTGTCCTCTATCGGGTATTTGATATTGTCTAAAGCTTCCCATATTCAACTAAGGCCTTATATATTCCTTCAACGACTTCAATATATTCCTTCCATGATATGAAAAAATCAATGAAGACACCAATGATGCTTAAAATATGATCCAACAGCTTTAAATGAATTACCTCATGATTCTCATGGTTAATACGTTTTATTCATTTATAACGTTAATTTCAACAAATGAAAACTTATAAATTCAACTTTCATCTACTCCAATTAGATATTTAGATATATAATTGAGTGTTTTTGGACAAGAAAACACCATTAGAGAGAGAGAGAGGTAAAACCCACAAGAATTCCAGAAGGCTTATGCATATCAACGGAGGAGATCTTGGGAGTTTGAAGTTGGAGACCGCATTTTTTGGAATGTTTCCCATTGATGTGGTTAGTAGAGGGTTAGTTAGAGGTGTAAGATCTCATATCTATTTGTTGATACATTCGAGTTATTGGAGCATGTTGATGAGTTGGATTTTTGGTTGTATCTACCCCCACACCTAGAAGAGTATATGATGTCTTCCTTATGTCTAAGCTTCACTAATGTCATCATGATGATTCCGAATCATTGATCGAGGGTAGTTAGACATTGAAGATGTCTTGATGTTCATAGAATGAATTATTTAGATTCAATACCATCAAGTAAATGTTATTCAAGGGTGATATATTACCTTATTATGAGTCATATGGAGGAATTGTATCCTATAAGAGTGTACATGGGAGAATGATACAAATATGCACACCCACTATATATAGTTGTTTTCTCCATGATGTTTTGGATATTTGGACATATAATTTTTTGATGGATATTTACTTATTATTAATATTTGATCCATTTTGTTGTATTTTGAGGGATGGTTTCATCATTTTTTTGAATATATCTACCAGAAGAGTGTTTGGTGGTTTCTAATGGTTGGTGTTCCCATTCCTTTTTATTTGATTTTGATTCTCAAGGAAAAGGTTCATTTGAAAAGTTTCTTCTGTAACCTATAAATATGATGAATTTGGATACGTATGAATATATTTGGATTCTATTTATAGGTGAGTAACATAAACATGTGGTTTATGTCAAGAGTAACATATTAATATGGTTTGAACATATTGGTTTTGTGTAAAAAATATGATTTTAAATTAAATTAAAAAAATTCATAAATAAAAGAGAATAACAAGAGATAAAAAACTTGAGATTAAAATACCCTTTAGATAATAAGTGTTATATTCCTTATAAAAATGAACATGTCAAGACCTTGATCATCCAACTAGGTAGGTCAATATGTAGAGAGGTGTCCATGGATTATCTAGTGTGAGGTATATAAGGATGGGTGACACTGGAACATTCTTGGGTAGGTCATGCAATAGATATGTGCCCTAGGATAGTCTTTTGGTTTCTTATTCTTGGAGTTTTTTTGGGTTTCACTTTTTAGGAGACAATAATAGGATTATTTTACCATATGAATATACTTGGGTTTATCCATGTGATGGATTATAGACAAAGTTTTCATGTATGACTCTCTAAGGGTCATATATGACAAGATTGTGATTACGTCCAACCTAAATAATTAAGTGGTGAGAGAAATTCTCTTGAAGACACATTTCCCAGTGAAATATGATTATTATCCCACTAATATGTATGATGAATATTAATATAGGGAATAATTTTAATAGGATACCATTTAATTAATGTTCTTATCAAATAAAAGATAAAACATGGTACTCATATGGTAAAAGACTCTGTTGTAGATGAATAACATCATCATCATCAAAATAAACATTGATATTAATCCTTGAAATGGATAATTCTAAAGCAAGATACTTCTAATATTGGTAACTTAATAAAAGTTCTTATGAACGATTGGTGGTTTAAAAAAAGTTTCTAATGAAAATTCTATGTGTTAGAACAGTTCTTTCCTTGGTAACCATGTGTTAAAATTTTTCAACAAGTCAGTATGAATTATAATAGAATAATGGAGTGATTCATTCAAAGTTTTTGAAGAATTAAATGAAAAATTCACAAAGGAATATTATCCTGCTTCCGTATACTTAATATGACTAGATACCTTAACAATTTATTGAATTTCAGTCTCATATACTCAAAATGTTTGGGTATGTAAAACAATATTAAATAATTTTGAATATGTTAACAAATCGATGAGACTAAAGGTTTATGTAAAATTTTATTGTTTATAGAATCAAATTATAATATTCTGAAAGAAATTTGAAGTCAACTATATGTTTTTAAATGTAAATTCACAGATGTTTATAAGATGATATGAATTGAATCTTGTTATTTTATTTCATGTAATAGAGTAAAGTATTTTCTTTATTGATAACTTCGATACTTCTATCTTAGATAAACATGTCATAAGATGTGAATTTTCATCTCATTGGTAATGGAATTTAAAAAATAGTTGTTTAAATTAATTGAGATTTGTATTTTTAATACACATGGTTTATGATTTGTTTAATTTTATAACATTATTTAAGGAGAAACTAAAAATGGTTGGTATTAGTTAGTGAATTTATCCTATTATTATATATGAAAACGTTCTAACAATGTAGTTGAATTCAAAAAACATTTACCCAATATTCTTAAATTTTTGGGAATATATATGAACTAGGAATATTATATCTAGGATCTAATGTACCGTATAATAATAAAAATAGGTTAAACTTCAAACAAGAAGTGGAAAAAGTTGTCTTAATAGTTTAATAATGTTTATTCAATAATTAAATTAAGATCATGAATACATGGCGTTTTCATAAAGATAGTGTAATAATTGAAAATGATTGGATTATCCAAAATATACCTAAAAGAGTGTATCAAACTCCATGGATTTCCCATTCTAGTTATAGATTTTATAGAAATTAATTATTAGATTTTGAAATGAATGTGATATCAAATATATATTTTATAAAGTGTTGTAAATGTATTGGAGTTCAAAAATAAATGAACAATTGATTGAGATGGATATTTAAGTTCATGAAATGAAGTACATAGTCAACACATCAAGGATTTATTTATAAAGGATTTTTTCAATCTCAAAAAAATCATAATAAAAGATGTGTGTCTTAATCTCAATTATTTTATGTGATAAGATAATATTTTCTTTAATAATGAATTTTTATGAGAAACATGAGATGATTAATTGTATACACATGGTTTATGAATCTTCAAGTTCTATAAAATGTTCATAGAATAAGATATTGATACAAGTGTTTACCCTAGATAAACATTTTATCTATATATTTTTTAAAATGTGAGGGGATGTGTTCTAGCCACCCCTCAATGGTATATTTTAATAAAGTCTTATTTTCAAAAATAAATGTTCCAAACACATAAAATACCATATATCATATTAAACAATAGTTTTTTTGTTATATTTTCTTACTAATAGTAAATAAAAGTGATTTCTTAACACAAAATATTTTAATTACATTTAGTTTCTATTTTGAAAGTGAATATCACTATTTATTAAAGGATTATACAAACCTAAAATTAGAGTGTGTTTTCACTCAATATCCTAAGAGTTCATGATATTTGATGACAAATAAAATTTTAAATAATTACATTTAGTTATCATGAAAAGTGAAAAAAATATTTCTTGAAGGGTTTTACTTGTCAAAATTAAAATTAAATTACACTTGATATCATAAAATTGTTTATTATATAATAGTAAAGAGAATTATAAGATCTATATTTAGTTACTTTATTAAAGTAATTATCAATTTATTCCAAAAAAGTTTCATAGGATTGGTAAATAATAATTTATGTAGTTACATTATTTCATGGAGAAATTTTGATGGAATAGGGTTTTAAGGATAATGGTGATAATGAACAAAAAACATTTTCTAAATAGACAACAGATGTTCAAAATTGAACATTTGATGTTATGATGTTTTAATGGTCGAATCTGTTCAACATTTTAATAGTTAGGAATTTTATTTCTAAATCTCACCATTATTCAAATTGGTTTTCTTCATAGATTTTTATAACTGAAGAGTTTAGTGAGAGGGTTTTATCATATGGTCATATAGAGATGTGATGAGGATTAAATATGATTCAATGAGTTAACAAAACCCAAAAAGTGTAGAAAACATAAATATGATATGGTATTTTATCATATATGATTTGATAAATCAGTTCTTATGTTGGTTTTGTTATGTATTTTTAAATAGTTTAAGAATATTAAAATGTATCATATTAGATAAAAAAATCCATTTTATCATTCATTCACAATTTCTACATAAATGTATTAATAGATATAAATTTCTTGAAGTGAAATTATAATTGATATTTTGAAGTATGACTTTGATTATATTCATATCCAACATTCTTTATGCAGTATTATATTTTATAATGGGATGTTATGGTTAGAATGAATAGGACTCATGTATATAGATACAAAATATGCCCATGAGTCACAAAATAAGGAATACTATTCTTTGTGTGTAACACCCCAGGTAAATAAAGAATATGACATTTCATATTTATCCATATTTGTGAATAAAATATTAATATGACTTTAAAGGGGACGCTATGCTCGATGGCGTACCCAACACGCAACAACGAGTTTCTTGGGAATCTTACGTTGCACTCTAATAATATTATTTTAAATGGTAGTTAACATGTAGCCGTTGTATTGGCGGGAATGGATAGAAATAACTAAAATATGATTATATATGTTTTTAAATGTTTTTTACATTTATCCAATAAAAGATAAAGGCTTAAAATACGGAAAGAATTCAATTTTAGGCGTATATGCCCTAGTTTTCACTAAAGGTTCACTTATCACCTTTTGATGTTGAACCATCATTAAATATAGTTTTGTTCACTCTTAAACATTATTTTGGACCAAATAAAACTCTTACTAAGAATCAGGACATCAAATTTTACTTTGTGTAATTTTTTGGTATTTTTCCGATAGAGTTCATTTTTTTTAATGAATAGTGTAAAATGTTGTGTTTTGATTCAAAATCTCTTTTTAATCTAATTTATTTATATGATTAGATAATATTTTGAATTGGTTTTAAAGTGAAATTAGAAAATATTTTTACCATTAAATCCAATAGTGGTCGTTGGAATTAATTTCACTTTGAAATCAGACTTAAACTAGTGTCAATCTTTTGATACTTATTGTTTTATAAAAACACGCTATTTGCTCTGACAACGGGAATTAATTATTAAATTAATTAATGTTACTAATATGTTTTGAATTTTTTAAAACGGACTTCATTTTTGAATTCGGAATATCAATAATAGCTTAGGGTGAATTTTTGGTAATTTTCTGAAAAACTTCAATTTTTGATGAATAGTGAAACCACTAAGTGGTACTTATAAAGACTGATTTTCCATTTAAATGAAATTTTTCCATCATTGTGTTTTGAATTTCCAAAATCCGACATACATGGTTGTCATTAAGAAGTAAAATGTGGTTCAATGAGATAAAAATAATTTTTTGGTGAATAGTAACTTATTAAGTTCTTAATCGCGATTAGTGGTAATTATGGTAGTTTAAGGTATAAATAATGCTTTAATAATATAAAATGACCTAGACACATGTCCCAACCTTATTGGTTGTGTCATGGCCGACCAAGACAAGACATGGGTCAACTTGGGGACCCCATGGAGACACTTTGGTTGGGAAATGACATAAATAACTTTTTATTTAATGTAAAAGTAAAAATGACACAAACATGATATGTTTTACTAAAACAATTTTTAAGTGAGGTTATACAAGTCATAATTTTTATTATAAATAGTCATTGGAAAGCTAAAAAGATTTCCTACATCATAGTATTTTTTTTTATAATTTTTAGACATTAAATAAATTAAATTATTTATGACATAATAATGATGCAGCGATGACATCATTATTTGACGATTTAAATAAAATGGAAAGATAATGTAAAATCTATGAACTACACATGTCCAAAACATATTTAATGGGTGGATTTCGAACCCTTAACACCTTATACACGAATTATATCAATGTGGGACCTTTTAAAACCGAAACACATTTTCAAATAAAGTAATATTTCTTTACTTTCCAAAATTGCCCCTCATCTCCTATTATAAAAGGCCCCCACCCCTACCTCATTTCACACACTCCTCAAGCATTTGGCTCGGCCAAGCCCTGCCCATTTACTCTCTCCACATCCCTCGCCTCATCCTAGAGGATTACCTTTGGGAAGAATCCTTTCAATGGAAGCCTTTAGGCTCAAATCAAAAGGAGTTACACTTTTAAAGGAGATTAAAGAACGATCGAGTCAAGTCGGATCTGAGGTAAGGGATCCTACACCTCTCTTTCTTTTTAAGTACACTCTTTATGTCATTCCTTTTATGCTAATATTTATTATTATTGGGATGTTATTTTATATTACTCCTAATGTACTTATTATGTTCATATGATGAGAGACCCTATTTCCTCTCATAAATCATTTTTGGAAGTTTTGAGTGGCGCCGTTAGGCTGCCAAATTTTCGTAAGGGATTTTTCGTCTCACTTTAATTCTCGTAAGATTTATGCTACATTTGCCACAAATTCCATTGAGTGGTGTATGTACTGCCCATTATTCTACTCTTTGTGTAATATACTTTCGTTTATGAGTATTTACATCAATGATCTATTGTCCTTCTTTCATGGGGTGTATGTTTTGAAAGATACCCAAGTCGGTAAGGGAATCTTTCACCATCCTCTTTTTTAAAAGACTTCTTTTGTTGGGTATTTTAATTTACATATTGTTATTTTGGGATATGATCTCATATATCCTTGTTGATGTAAATTTTATGTCCAAGTGATGAAATACTCTTTTTATCTCTCATCAACTCTTTTTGATGTGATGCCGTTAGGCTGTCAAGGGAACTTTTTAACCCAATTTCGATTTCTTTGGGTTCAACATGTAGTAATTGAATATGTCATCCATTGAATATGTGTGAATGACCTTTTATTGTTTTACACTTAATATCCACTTATATTGGGTGTATTTATATTTTTCACACATATTTTTGAGATTGATTTGTCCTTAATTTAAGGATACCTTCTTTATAAGGGATTTCATTACATTTGACATTTCTATTGAGGGTTCATTGTTGTTATGCACCAATTCACTCTTATATGGTGTATATACTATCATTTGGAGTATTATATCATGAATCCATTTATTCTCATGATATTATAAAGTTCTGACTAAATGATATTCCTCAATTATTGTATTCAAGTGTCTCTGATTTTGGTAAAACCCCTTTAACCAAAATATCGTTTTAAATGTTTTCATTATTTGTTCTTATTAATATCAATGTTTTCAAAATGGTTTTAAGGATTTATTTATATGGATATTAATGATTTAAAATTTTAAGCTTCAAGGTGGTATGGGACACTTTGATTCAAAAATATCTTTATTAATTATTTTAAATGGTTTTGGAAATGGTTTCTTTTTGAATGGATTCAATATTTCAATATACTAAAATGTTATATTGTGAATGAAATATGGAAATGTTATGTTTCCTTTATGCATGTTTTATGTGACACATTTATGTTATGGTTCTTGGGCATGGTTATGAAAACGGGTGGTTCCATGATAAACTAAGTGCGGGTGAGCCCGTTATAGATCTCCAATGCATTGGGTAACGCGAAGGAGTGAAACGTTAGGGTTTCTCCGAAGAGATTTAGGGAATATACTGTGATGGGTATTCCAAATGTAACCAAGAGGGTTACTCCCTACGTAAGAATGTTATGAATGCCTCAAGTTACCTTTATGTCTTATGTTTTCTATGATTTATTCATGATTTGATATGCCTATGTTTTATGGGTAAAGTGTGATTTCATTCTAATGTATATATGAACTCATGTTTCCTTTCCATATTTTTATAACTCTTACTGAGATTTTTATGCTCATCCCAAGTTTTTGAAATATTTTTCACAGGTCAAGGGAAAGGTACATGATGTGATGATAGTGTCAAGGATGTGTCAAGAAAGAATCAATGTTTTATTTTAAATATGTTTCCGTTGATGGGAAGAATGAATATTGTCTTTTATGTAACCACTTTGTTTAAATGTGGAATGTAATGAATGTTTCATGATCTAATTCTCTAAAACTCTAAACCAGAAAAGATCCTGAATGTGTAATCTTGTAGTAACTCAAGATTAAGTAAGGTTTAAGGCTGGGGCCTTATAGTTGGTATCAAAGGTCGGTTTAGATAACTTTATAGGTTAGGGTATTCTTTAAGCATAAGTGACATTACCATAATGGTTAGGATTTCAGAAAGAGTCCTAGTTTTAGATAAAGTGAATGAGTAAGTATATCTTAGTGTTTATCTTCCTCATTGGTACTTGATGGTTTTGTTGATATACTCACACTGACATTTTTGGTTTTAGTAAATGGCTGGATCTAGCAGGCACCAAAGTGACAATGGGTTTGAAGGAAACTGTGGTGGATCTATGATTAAGATACTAGATAAAATGGAGGATTCAATGAGGAAACTCATGGTTGTTCTAAACCAACTATCAAGGAGTCATGATCAACCACTTCAACCTTGGTGAGTTCTCTAGTGCATCATGTACGAGATGGCCAACTCGATGTGGAAATTTAGGTAATAATTATTAAGGGAACCATTAGGGTTTATATGATCCTTAATTTTGAGGTAATTATGGGTTATTATTTGTTATGATGGAAAATGAAATGCATGAGATAAACTTGAGGTTAAAATATGTTATGATCATCTTTGAATATTTTATCTCATTTTGGGGAATGTTTTAAGAATTATATTGTTTTGGAAAAATGACAACACACAGACCGTGTGACTACCCATCGCGTCGGACAAAGCTGCGGGAATCGAACCCACAACCAAAGTGCGACTGGTATTTATCGCCCACCACTGGACTACGTGAAGTCCCTGGTCAGTTTGACTGATTCTTTCTAGTTATATGATTTTATGAATTAAGAGTAAGTTGATTTTGGGTTATTTATGAAAATGATTATCCTATCATGGAGGATATGTGATTAGGTTAATTACTTTTCAATACGAGACTTTAGGAGCAACTGATGTTGTTTGGAGATAAATGTTACGATTTAACATGGAAGACTATGTGACTAAATCCTTCAAATATTTGGGTTTCAATCTTATTTTGGTTTACTTTGAAGAATTTTATGGACAAATTGTTTATCGTATAATCCTTGTTGAACTTTGGGTTTTGTTTGACAAATTTTGGAGATTAAGAATAGATTTTCTTTTTATAAAGGGTTATCCTTTTCTAGATTTTCTGATCTTTTACTAGCCTGTTTGGTTTTGGTTAAAGTCTAAAGACATGGGATGTATATAGTTCTCTTTTGTGGATTAGGTGATTCTCTATAAGTTGATTATAGTACTCTTAATGCAAACAAGTCTTCCTAAATACTCGTCTTTTGGAGAAAATATGAGTTTGTGTAAGGAATCTAATAAAAGTTGAAAGTCAATATGATAAGTGATTATGTTTCCTTATGAATAAATTCCTCAATAAAAAGTAACTTAAAACAAAAATGTTGTCTATTAACTTTTCCTACTGGGGAATCAAATACCGTTTAACCCATCACAAGTTTGTGATTTTCTCGTGGTTAACTTTCTCCTAAACATGTTTTCTATCACTCTCCATCAGAACATGACCCTTTGTTTTTCCTCCATGTCCATATTTTCATACTTGGAATCCTAGTATGGGTTAACTCGGGTGACCTCTGTGCTTATCTTTATTTATTATAAAGTGATTGTTTTACCAACTCTTGTTCCGATGTGGGACTTTCAAAGATGTTTCCAAGCGCAATTTTAAAATTGCGAGGACGTAATTCCCAAAAGGGGGGAAGGATGTAACACCCCAGGTAAATAAATAATATGACATATCATATTTATCCATATTTGTGAATAAAATATTAATATGACTTTAAAGGGGACGCTATGCTCGATGGCGTACCCAACACGCAACAACGAGTTTCTTGAGAATCTTACGCTGCACTCTAATAATATTATTTTAAATGGTAGTTAACATGTAGCCGTTGTATTGGCGGGAATGGATAGAAATAACTAAAATATGATTATATATGTTTTTAAATGTTTTTTACATTTATCCAATAAAATATAAAGGCTTAAAATACGGAAAGAATTCAATTTTAGGCGTATATGCCCTAGTTTTCACTAAAGGTTCACTTATCACCTTTTGATGTTGAACCATCATTAAATATAGTTTTGTTCACTATTAAACATTATTTTGGACCAAATAAAACTCTTACTAAGAATCGGGATATCAAATTTTTCTTTGTGTAATTTTTTGGTATTTTTCCGATAGAGTTCATTTTTTTAATGAATAGTGTAAAATGTTGTGTTTTGATTCAAAATCTCTTTTTAATCTAATTTATTTATATGATTAGATAATATTTTGAATTGGTTTTAAAGTGAAATTAGAAAATATTTTTACCATTAAATCCAATAGTGGTCGTTGGAATTAATTTCACTTTGAAATCAGACTTAAACTAGTGTCAATCTTTTGATACTTATTGTTTTATAAAAACACGCTATTTGCTCTGACAACGGGAATTAATTATTAAATTAATTAATGTGACTAATATGTTTTGAATTTTGTAAAACGGACTTCATTTTTGAATTCGGAATATCAAATATAGCTTAGGGTGAATTTTTGGTAATTTTCTGAAAAACTTCAATTTCTGATGAATAGTGAAACCACTAAGTGGTACTTATAAAGACTGATTTTCCGTTTAAATGAAATTTTTCCATCATTGTGTTTTGAATTTCCAAAATCCTACATACATGGTTGTCATTAATAAGTAAAATGTGGTTCAATGGGATAAAAATAATTTTTTGGTGAATAGTAACTTATTAAGTTCTTAATCGCGATTAGTGGTAATTAGGGTAGTTTAAGGTATAAATAATGCTTTAATAATATAAAATGACCTAGACACATGTCCCAAACTTATTGGTTGTGTCATGGCAGACCAAGACAAGCCATGGGTCAACTTGGGGACCCCATGGAGACACTTTGGTTGGGAAATGACATAAATAACGTTTTATTTAATGTAAAAGTAAAAATGACACAAACATGATATGTTTTACTAAAACACTTTTTAAGTGGCGTTATACAAGTCATAATTTTGATTATAAATAGTAATTAGAAAGATACAAAGATTTCCTACATCATAGTATTTTTTTTATAATTTTTATACATTAAATAAATTAAATTATTTATGACATAATAATGATGCAGCGATGACATCATTATTTGACGATTTAAATAAAATGGAAAGATAATGTAAAATCTATGAACTACACATGTCCAAAACATATTTAATGGGTGGATTTCGAACCCTTAACACCTTATCCACGAATTATATCAATGTGGGTCCTTTTAAAACCGAAACACATTTTCAAATAAAGTAATATTTCTTTACTTTCCAAAAGTGCCCCTCCTCTCCTCTTATAAAAGGCCCCCACCTCTACCTCATTTCACACACTCCTCAAGCCTTTGGCTTGGCCAAGCCCTGCCCATTTACTCTCTCCACATCCCTCTACTCATCCTAGAGGATTCCCTTTGGGAAGAATCCTTTCAAAGGAAGCCTTTAGGCTCAAATCAAAAGGAGTTACACTTTTAAAGGAGATTAAAGAACGATCGAGTCAAGTCGGACCCGAGGTAAGGGATCCTACACCTCTCTTTATTTTTAAGTACACTCTTTATGTCATTCATTTTATGCTCATATTTCTTATGATTGGGATGTTATTTTATATTACTCCTACTGTACTTATTATGTTCATATGATGAGAGACCCTATTTCCTCTCATAAATCATTTTTGGAAGTTTTGAGTGGCGCCGTTAGGCTGCCGAATTTTCGTAAGGGATTTTTCATCTCACTTTTATTCTCGTGATATTTATGCTACATTTGTCACAAATTCCATTGAGTGGTGTATGTACTGCCCATTATTCTACTCTTTGTGTAATATAATTTCGTTTATGAGTATTTACATCAATGATCTATTTTCCTTCTTTCATGGGGTGTATGTTTTGAAAGATACCCAAGTCGGTAAGGGAACCTTTCACCCTCCTCTTTTTTAAAAGACTTCTTTTGTTGGGTCTTTTAATTTACATATTGTTATTTTGGGATATGTTCTCATATATCCTTGTTGATGTAAATTTTATGTCCAAGTGATGAGATACTCTTTTTATCTCTCATCAACTCTTTTTGATGTGATGCCGTTAGGCTGTCAAGGGAACTTTTTAACCCAATTTCGATTTCTTTGGGTTCAACATGTAGTCATCGAATATGTCATACATTGAATATGTGTGAATGACCTTTTATTGTTTTAAACTTAATATCCACTTATATTGGGTGTATTTATATTTGTCACACATATTTTTGAGATTGATTTGTCCTTAATTTAAGGATACCTTTTTTATAAGGGATTTCATTACATTTGACATTTCTATTGAGGGTTCATTGTTGTTATGCACCAATTCACTCTTATATGGTGTATATACTATCCTTTGGAGTATTATATCATGAATCCATTTATTCTCATGATATTATAAAGTTCTGACTAAATGTTATTCCTCAATTATTGTATTCAAGTGTCTCTGATTTTGGTAAAACCCCTTTAACCAAAATATCGTTTTAAATGTTTTAATTATTTGTTCTTATTAATATCAATGTTTTCAAAATGGTTTTAAGGATTTATTTATATGGATATTAATGGTTTAAAATTTTAAGCTTCAAGGTGGTATGTGACACTTTGATTCAAAAATCCCTTTATTAATTATTTTAAATGGTTTTGGAAATGGTTTCTTTTTGAATGGATTCAATATTTCAATATACTAAAATGTTATATTGTGATTGAAATATGGAAATGTTATGTTTCCTTTATGCATGTTTTATGTGACAAATTTATGTTATGGTTCTTGGGCATGGTTATGAAAATGGGTGGTTCCATGATAAACTAAGGGCGGGTGATCCCATTATAGCTCTCCAATGCATTGGGTAACGCGAAGGAGTGAAACGTTAAGGTTTCTCCGAAGAGATTTAGGGAATATACTGTGATGGGTATTCTAAACGTAACCAAGAGGGTTACTCCCTACGTAAGAATGTTATGAATGCCTCAAGTTACCTTTATGTCTTATGTTTTCTATGATTTATTCATGATTTGATATGCCTATGTTTTATGGGTAAAGTGTGATTTCATTCTAATGTATATATGAACTCATGTTTCCTTTCTATATTTTTATAACTCTTACTGAGATTTTTATGCTCATCCCAAGTTTTTGAAATATTTTTCACAGGTCAAGGGAAAGGTACATGATGTGATGATAGTGTCAAGGATGTGTCAAGAAAGAATCCATGTTTTATTTTAAATATGTTTCCGTTGATGGGAAGAATGAATATTGTCTTTTATGTAACCACTTTGTTTAAATGTGGAATGTAATGAATGTTTCATGATCTAATTCTCTAAAACTCTAAACCAGAAAAGATCCTCAATGTGTAATCTTGTAGTAACTCAAGATTAAGTAAGGTTTAAGGCTGGGGCCTTATATTGTGTGCACAATATGTACTACTATATATACCATGTGAAGTGCCATACAAATTTCTTTGGTATACTAAGAGTGCATGGATCATATTTGAGTATCTATTACCTTAGGTTGGTGATATTCCAAGCATGAGAACCTTCAAACTCTGATACCCTACTTATGAAGATCTATATATTGAATTAGAAAATATATATATGGTTGAGTATATTATTGATCATTGTATTGGTTTGAGCTTAACCAAGATGATATTTTCCTCTCATATGATGAGTATGACATATGGAACCTCCATTTAAATAGAATATGGGAGTGTGTAGACACAACCAAATATTTTATATCTATCTAGATAAGGGACATGAGATGTTCTTATGAATAAGGATGAATGACATGTGATGTATTCAGTTATCAGACCAGCTAATATTCTAAGAACTCAAATCAAATGAGTTGGCTATATGGGATTGACATGTTCTATGTCTCATGGTCACATGATGTCTTAAAATGGGAAAAATATATGAATGCATGTTTTTATATGATGCTTATGGATGAACACAGGTATAGAGATACATGTATTTGATTGAGATACCATTAGATCTCATTATATCATCTGTATCATTAACATATTTCTAGAGGTCTCCTTTTCTAACATATATTAATATGGATATTCTTTTTTTTTTCAATACTATAAAGGCTTGTGCGGTCACACATTATGGTTTATGGAATAGGGATTGAGTTTTAATCAAAGAGTTACTTTAAAAGTTTTTTTATGTTAATCCAAATATCTTTTGTATGGGTATGCAAAAGGTATTTCATATAATGTGATACAAGGATCAGTTGATTATTGATTTCCCAAAAGAGTTTTGGAAATTATATAAAAATGATTTTTGGATAATTTTTAGAGGTTATTTTATATGATGCAACTAATGAAGAAATAGAACAAAGTCTATAAGGATTTAGTGATATTAGGATATTGATAGTTATTTTCCCTAAAGGATTATATATATATGATATATATAATATGTTTTCATGCATGGGATGTATCACTTTGGTGTGATGGGTTTCATGAGATTTTTCTATTTTATATTCCCACGCAAGCTTGTAGTTATTATACTATTTCATGATATGAAATGTATAGTAGGTGAAGAATTCATATGATGAAGTCATATAATAGCTTGAGAATTTATTCATGCAATTTAATACATGAATAAATGAAATCTATTGAGATTAATCTTCTACACACTATATATACTAGGGTCGTGTGATGGAAGTGGGTGTGATTTGATGTTTTTAGTCGAATCTCCTTGATACATGAAGCTATCTTCTTCTTCCTTCTTTTCAAATGATATTGCAACACATTATTAATGGAAGAATAATATTATTAGAATATTGGATAATTTATCACACCCATGGGTACACCATATATATGGAATGTCATTCATTTACCCTTATATGACCTTCATCAAATTCATATGATGATGAAGATGTAGCAAAAGCTCCTCAGATAATGGTACACATGTTGACAATTTTCTTCATTTCGGTATTTTTGACCGTTTTTTAATATATGACACATTCCTATCAGGGGGTGTAAAAAAATAGGTATTTACTTTGATAAAATATAGTAATGAGGTTGACCTAGGATTTCTATTGAGCGGAGCACACAAAAATCAAGCTGTCACCTTAAAATTGAGAAAGAAGTTAGATTTTTTGGAAGTTGTTTGAGTTTAAAAAGAAAAAAATTAATTAAAAATAAATTTTGAACACTGATTGATGAAGAGAGTGATGGGGTCAGGATAGTTTCACCCATTCCAATGTCATCATGGTCATGGAAATCATTACCCTCTATTCCTATTTAATGATAAATGAACAACTCCTCGATCGAGTTTTCAATCACCCCTGGTTGAAGGAATCAATGAATAACGCCCCTATGTGTATGAAAGTTCATGAAACATTCCAAAAAACCTAAGGAAAGTCTTGATTGGAAATTATTGATCCTTATAAATCTTAAAATGATTCACTGATTCCACACATGTTACAACGATCTCTAGACACTCACCACCTAACACAATTTTCTCGATCGAGACAAATTGCACTAGGCGGAGGGATTTTAATGTTCTTCAACCAAAGATGTTTACAATAAATATACCCAATACCCAAAAAATGATCTCTTTATGAAAATAGGGATTCAATTAAAATTTAAATAATTCAATAGAAAAATATAGTTTTATATTTAAGCACAAGACTCTGACAATACAAAAGTTAAACTTCCCCTTTCTCGATCACTCAAAGGTTTTAACACTCCATGTGGAGGGTAAGAGAGTTGATCGGGGAAGAAGAGTGCATAATGACACTAGAAAAAATAAAATAGAAAATAATAAAAAATTCATGACTACAATCCTCTAGCATATACCATATTTAACCTTATTCAAAAAAAAACTTAAATAAAAGTGGGCACACATATTTATAGGCTTTAGGGGTGGAAAATTTTATCCTAGATTAAATCCTCTAATAGTTTGAGTTAAATTAGAATTGTAAATGTCATAATCTTGGAAGTGTATTAATAAAAGTTGTTCTAATAGTTCTTGTGAATTCTACCAAAACATATTATCATATTTGAACAAGTTTAGAAAAGTTTATTCTCTAATTACTAATGAATACTATTTATTCTTTAGGAGAATACCTGAATACTTCCACTTGAGGCATGCAATGGATACCTAATGACCGAATTTATTCTTGAAATTTAATATTGAAGATGAGGATCAAAGTCATTTTCTCAATACATCTAGGATCACTTAATTTAGAGTTATATAGTCCTTGATATTCTATAATATGTTATCATAGATCCTTTCTATTTTCCAATATTATTTTTCCACTAGATTTATTTTTCTAGGCCATTGTGTGTCAAATTGGGTCTTGGTCCAGAAAAAATGTGAATCCCATGAATTAGTGAAGCCTAAAAAAGTAATAACTCAATCTGGATAAAAATTATAAATGATATTCCTGAAATATATAATATACATAAAACTATTAAATTTCTATAATTAAACAATTTTCCCGATTAAGACCAAAATTCACCAAAAATATTAAAATGATTCAAATTGGCTCAAATTGATTAATTAGTTGGGACTAAATAACTAAAACACACATGAAAATAATAAAAATATTATTTCTATTAATATTTATGAGATATCATCAAAATAGGGTTTAAATCACTTTTTCATGATTTGATAAGTGTTATTAGGTTACTTTGAAACCCTTCACTAATATCCCCTAATCTTTGGCATTAAATCGTAATTTTTAGGGATTTGATATCAGTGATTATATGTGTGTTCTTTTCATCATTACCTCTATGTACTTCCATATATATATATATTCATAGATCTCATAGTTTCTCTGATTTTAGGAGTTGGGGGTTTATTCAGATGTTATTTTGAGGAGAAATCTATGTTTTCCATATTGATTCGATGATTATTTGTGTGGTTGTGTCCATGCAGTTCGTCCTCTCTTGCGTTGATTTTTCACAGCAAATAAAAAAGCTTCTTTTAAGTTAGGGGATCCTTTTCCTATCCCTTTTATGTATATCTATTGATTATCATTCATTTTATTTCTATTAGATTAATTCTATGAATTTCCATAATAAATAAAATAAATTGAACTAATGAAATGAATGTAGATGGTGTGACGAGCAGATGGTTATCGATTTTCTTGATGTTACAAATGTGGTTTCCTGAAATTTGATTAATATAGGGTTATTTTTTAGTAATGTATTGAATTGAGAATTACTTTTAAATGGTTAAATACTTATAGAAGGTAAATGAAAAGGCTAAGTTCAATATTTCTATTTATTACATGACTTTATGTGTGTGACTTGATGGCCTTTGTTGTGTGTGACTTGGTGGCCTTGATTTTTTTTTCTCTTTTTGGACTTATTTGTTTAAGATGGATTTACATGGTGGGTTCTTTATAAAAATTTGGTATAAATGAATAATCATGAAATATATAAATTTTCTTATAGATAAATAATTCAATGGTGTTAATTTTAAACTAATAACTAAATGAATGAATATTGGTGGATGATTTGTTAAATTTAATAATGGGAAATGGAACCCCGAATATTGAATTTTGTATGATGCTTGTGGTTGGTTGTTCTGCAACAGTGGAAGATCTTTATGGTGCAATATCAGTAGTTAACTGGTGGCGGTTGTGGTGGTGTCTCTAGTTTGAACCCATATGTGTAGTCTTTTGTGTGACTACTATATACTTGTTCTATTTTATTGCTTTTATATGCCCCCTAAATAGGTCAGGTAACCTAAATGATACTCAGAGACCATGGGGGTGTTTTCTCGAATATCTAGGATGGGGTTGATATGGATGGATGAATACCCACTCTCCCCACTCTCCCTTCCACAATAGCTTCTAATGATAATAATAGTGGATGATGTGATATATGGTGGGGGGAATTCTTGGTATGAGGAGGTCACGAGGTTGATGTACTATTTGTTCCTGATACCATACTATATTCATTTCCTAATAATTGACATTAGACTTGTGTCATGAGACTTAATTTGTGGTTTGTGATGTAAGACTTGATATGTGGTTGGTGTTGTGAGATATGATATATCATTTTTTTCCATTTTTGGTGTATATATATGAGATAAAAGAAAAGTATGTCTTGTCATTTGGTGAGAGCGGTGAATTAGTGGGGAATTGTTTATATAATTTCCAAACCATAAAATCCTAGAGATCGTGCATTACTTCATTATATTGTTATAAATACAATCTTCAAATCCCAAGGTACTGAATAGTTTATCAATTTTGGAAAAATAAATTACATAACTGAGACCCATATTACATTGGGGAAAATAAAATAAAACATGATACATAATAAAATTAAATAAACTACATCATTGAAAGAATATTAAATGATTTCTTCTTTATAACATGGGGAAAGTAAACATAATAAGGGTGAGATCAAATTACCATTAAGGGTAAATAAAGTGGAAGAAATACTGATATAATGAGAATAATAAACATGGTATGTTAAATAACTTATAACACATGCCATTCAAAAAATTTTCTAAGGAAATATCAATATGGAAAAGTAATAAACTAAATACAGATTCCATTTAATCAATGAGCTGAATATGAAAGACATCGATAGATATGTGAATACAAAATACCAGGGATAAATATTATGTGAAGATAAATGATGGAAATTATTGATTATTGGATTCTATTTTTCCTAGGTAGATGAAACCTTTATAGTTGGGACCCTTTATAATATGTTTTAGCATATTAAGTAAAAACCCTTCTAATTTGACAAAATATTTCATTTCATGAGACTACCAATGCATTGATGAGCTATCTATAACTAGGAGCCAACTTTTTCGTACTTATCTGAATCATTATTTATATATATTAAAATTGATTTAATCAATATAAAATATTCCTTATCAAATATCCTCATTGAATAAAAGATATACATTTATAAATAATTCTCCACTTAATCAAATAACTGTCAAAGTGAACACCATATATAATAATGTCATATAGTCAATGAAATAATAATATCCATCAACCAAATATGTAGATATTTATAAAAAATTTATTATTTCAAGATAAAGTAAAAAATCACAAATAAAGAGACATCTCAAAGATAATAATTAAAAACATTCTTGAGGAGAATCAACTTTTAATAATCCAAAGTGTCCCATACCACTTTGAAACATTTCAATCATAATATCCTTGAAATAATTATATTAAATGAAAATTAGAATATCACGAGAATAATATAATTCATGATATTACATGTCAAAAGTAATTATATACCCCATATAAAATTGAATTGGTTTGTAACTACAAATAATTCTCAATGGAATGTAAATTGAGATGAAATCCCTTTCATTTAGCCTGAATTTTTATGTGTGTATTTATATTCCCGAATAATAAAGTTATGTTAATTATTTACTTTATTGATTGAATTTTTCATGTTTATTATTAATTTTACATCACTTATTACAATTTTTTATAAAACTTCTTAATTAAATAAGTTTACGTCAGTTATTTATGACCAAATTCTATTGACATGTAAAAAATGACTTTGGTAGGTCAACTATAGTAAAAATGATAAATATATAAACATATCCAGAATAATAATCATGAAATAATTATCATATTTATACATCAATTATAATTTTAAATCCAATCATTAAATATGGTTCTAAAAAATTAACAAACATTGCAATCATGGAGATTATAGACCATATGTACGTATGAGTAACATTCCCATTGTTCAATGATCATTATAGAAATAAGGTAAGTTACACTTTATGTTTCCAAAATGATAATTATATCATAAATACCATTTTAATTAATTATACATAATTATAAATTTATTTATTTTTATGTAAAATGAATCACATCATGTTGATAAAGTAGTAGTCCATACGTCCACGACTCATGTTACAACTTTATAGTGTGGAAAAAGGGTAATAATAAAAATGATATATTATGTATCCAAAAAGTTAATAATGTAAAGAATATAAAATTTATGCAATTTATATTACATATGATTAATTAAAACCACACTTTACACATTTAATGTATATTTTGAATGAATTACATCGCTTTGAGGAGGCGGTAGACCACACTTCCACAAATGATGTTATCATATTGACACAAACTAGAATGTATAAATGCATGTTTTATAAAAGAATTATAAAATAATAAAAAATATAATATAATATATATCATATATCAATAGCTTTTACATCATAATGTTCAACCATGATAGGTGGTAAAGGAAAAACAAATGACATTATTTTGTGAGGTGGTAGTTTTCCGTACACATAAACGGTAAGTTCATTACTTATTAAATGGAAGTTTGTGTATTTGAAAGTAGAAAAATTATAATAAGAAAAATATAATTATATTTATTATACTGGTGTTATTATATAATCATCAAATAATGATAATTAATTGAGTGGAGAAATAAATAAAACTAAAGAGCTTTAGGAAGGATGTAACCTCTTATTCGGGTAACTCCTTTTGGTTTTCACTAAATAGATTCCTTGAATGGAATTATGAACAAGGTGAGGATTAAAAATTTATGGGAGGGATTTTTGAGAGATATTTAGGATGATATTGATCGATCCAAATTTTCTTGATAGGTGTGAGGAAGTGGGAAGGGTGAGTGAATTTTGATAATGGAGGGGGCACTGGTGTAAATATTTAGAAAGGGAATTCCACCAATAATTTTCTGATGAAAAGTTGCTATAATAATTATCCAAATACTCGAAAAGGGTGTATAAAGACTAAATATTTCTATAAAATGGATTTTAGACATGTGTATTGGTAATTTTGGCCCTTAATTTTAAGGTTTAGTCTCTTGTTAGGCTAATTTTTCTCTTATTCGTTGTATTTTATTTTAATTAATTTAACTTATTTTTTGGTAAAAAATTATGTTTACCATATTATAAATTATAAATTATTATAATTAAAAATAATGAATCAAAATTTTCAAATTATAATAATTGAACTGTCAGAAATTAAGTTAAATCTAATCCAACAGATAGGACGACAATGTGGGCTTTTAAATTAAAAACTTTCAATAGTTTGTTATGTTTTTATATTCATCTTCAAAGTGAAATGGATTATAATGACCTATATATGACTAATTGAAAAAATAAATAAATAAAATTAAACTTTTAAACCATTTAAAAATATAATTTATCCTCATTTAAAAATTTATAAAAAATCATTCTTGAATTAAAATTCATTATTTTCACTATTCATTAAAAAATGGAGCTTCAAATAAAAATACCAAAAATGGACTCTAACATAATTTTTATGTTACAATTTAGAAAATGAAGTTTATTATGACATATAAAATTTATTAAATTTCCAAAATTTATATTTAAAGTATGTTCACTCTTAAAAGAAGGTAAAAAAACTTCTAAAAAAATATAGGTTTTTATGTGTAATATAGGGTATGTTCTCATGTTATGCCTATAAAATCAATTATATGTATGTAAAAAAACATTTATATATATATAAAATATAAATTTAATTATTATAATTCAATAATACCAATTAACTTAACTTATTAATGTAAATATACTTTTTACATATAAATAGTCTTTTATAAAATCAGTCCTTTTTTATTAATTTGGTTTCGTATTAATATATAATTAATAGTTATATAATAAATTCAAAAAAATATTTTCATAAGTAATTTATTCCTGTAATCTAGAATTTAATTGCTAGGTTATATCTTATTTTATTAAAAAATAATATTTTTAATAATATATTATTATTTGGTAAAACATGATTTTTCTTATTACACAAGCCATTGAGGAAAGTCAGTCTTGTGTGTGAAGTAAGAAAAACATAAAGTTTCATATAGATCAAGATAAATTTTATGGTTCATGTAACATAAAATTAACTTTTTTTTTGTATAAATCAATCTAAGAAGAAAATTTAAATTTATTATAAAAGTGGAATTTTGTAAAGTTTTGTGGTATTACATTATCCCCACCTTAAATAAATCGTGTCATCACAATTTAAACTCAATATCAATAGTCAATGGGTTGATATTTGAAAATAAACTATTTTTGAAAAACCTACATCATAAATTGGGTTAATAACAAATCTTCTTAATAATAAGGAATGAAAAATGTGAAGGTCCCCACAAAACTAGGCACAAATATAGAATAATTTTAGTGAAAATATGGATATTGATGAAAAATAAAACTATCATGTTCTAATAAAGAGTGATAAAGAACATGGTAAAATAAAATATTTTACCATAAAACCATAAACTAGATCTATGATTAAAGTTCATTTATATCATCCAAAATGATGATATTAGGACAACATTTTTTTTCAAGGTCATTTTTCTCAAGAGTTGAGAAATTATTTCACACTCTCAGAATATAAGAAAATATACATTTATATAAGCATAATATTTTTCATTTATTATACCTTTAACTATTTATTCATAATCCCTTAGAAAAGGATTCTTTATATACTAAAGTATTACATTAATCTTTAAAACCTCATTCAAATATCAACTTAAACCATTTCATTTGGGGCTAAACATTCCAAAAGATTATGATCCAACACTTTATAATCCTTTCAAAGGCAGTTAGTTTTTACCATTTAATTTATCTCCATGAATCATCTCTTTCTCCAAATTTAATTACCTCAACATTCAGAAAATGTTCAGGGTTATTTTTCCCTCATCCATGTATTTTTAGAAATGTTCGACTTTCTACTGAATCACTTTTCTTGGATATCTATATTGATTGACACATGATGTTAAATACCTAATGAAAAAGTAATGTAGTAAAATAACTATATATTTCATAATACTTTTAACCAGGAAATAATGAAAAAAACCTTTACAACAATATTCAAGGATCCAAATTTAGAAGAAAATTAAGCATTCTACTTCAGTTGTATCAATAACATAAGCTTGACCTTGATCCATTAGCTTATTCTGTGATATATTCCCTTAACACTTGGGGAATTAACTTTCACATTACCCCATATATTTTCAATTTTATCACTGAATATAATCATTTTACTTATTCCCTTTGAATTCATTTCACTAGTGACCCTTTTCTCTTTACTTATAAAAAAATCTCAATCCTTTCAAGAATTTCCCAAGGCGATTCTTTCCACATTCATCACCTATTGGAAAATTATTATTTCACTTATTCTTATTTGACTCATTCCCTTTTATATAGTCCTTATATTTCCTCTTATTGTCTTATATTTCCCTGAATATATTGATTCTATAAAATCCATTCTCTCTCTTGATGTAACATAAAACTATTTCATCATATGATGATTTTTTTTCGGGAGACCAGTTCCCTTCAATGATTTTGATTATGACCATCAAATAAGTGGCCAATATTATACTATATGTTTTGTATGAAATCGGTAGCATATATTTCAGTCATTGTTATGGTTTCTTTATACTCTTATACACTTTATTACTCTTTTTTATATGATCCATGGAACTTTATCTTCATATTAATTTTTTGTTCATAAGGGAAATATTTATCTAAGAATGTATCCTTATAGGTATCCATTCTATAAGTTTAATTTCTTCTTCCTTCTTGGTAATGTGGATCAATGACCACTATTGATCTGCATCGTCATTCAAAAAATATAATGCAAGTGTATCCTTTTTCTTTTTCACCACATCCCAATTCCATGAATATCTTTTCCAAATAATTAATACATTTATCATCCTCCATTTGTTTAGTAGTCCCACTAAATAATGGGGGCCTCCATTTAATAATGATATCCAATGTTAGGGAAGATTTATGTTGAAAAATTATCTCTATATAGTCAAGGTTATGTTTCATTACTTGATTAAGATATCCTAATATTTCAATAAAATTCTTAGCTCCAATATTAGCTATATTGGTTTCCTCATAAGGAAAGTGTCTACATTTTCCTCGAGTACTGATACCATTATTCCTTCCATGAAACACATCTATATAATGGAGGATAATGAATTAGATCATAACATTACATAACATAATTTATAATCCCCAAACTGGTGACACACTAATAATAAATTGAAATTATTTTCGTAACTAATCTCATAATAAAAAACATAGTTTCTTTGGGGATATATTTACTTTAAAATCCTTATAATGGTTTTTAATGAAAATGTGAATTATCCCAAGTGTATCCTTTGGGATTTTCAAAATAGAAGCATAGTAAGGCTCGTTTCCATTTATGAGGTTATGTTGATTTAGGCATGACACACCTTGTCAGAGTTGTTACTCCAAGGTACATTTATTCCAGAACCACGTCCACATGTAATATGCAGATAGAGATGTATTTCAACGAAGACCTACATAATATCTACCTTACAAAAATTATTGGATGTTATTAAATAATTATCCTCAATTTCTATATTAGGGTTATGTTTTATAATAAAATTTTTCTTAAATTTATATTCCATTGTTGCTACTAAATCATCACTGATACTAACTATAATGCCTTGACACTAGAAGCCCAGAGTCAGTGTATTGATTTATTACGCTGGCATAGATTCAAGATTAATATTACAAGGTACTAAAATTTTTATTATTTTTTTAAAACCAGATTACATACATGATACACATTTTACATTGAATAAAAGAATGTAAAACATGATTCATAAAAAAATGAAATAAAATACATCATTGAAATACTATTAAATGATTTATTCTTCATAACATGGGGAATGAAAATATATAATGGGTGAGATAAAATAGTCAATAAGGGTAAGTAATGTGGAAAAAATAATGAACTGATGAGAATATTACACATGGAATGTTAAATAACTGATAACACATTCCATTTAAATAACCAGGGAAATCAATATCAATATTGAAAGTTAATAAACTGAAAACACATTCCATTTAATCAATTAATTTAATATAAAATGAATCCATAGACCTATCAATGAAAAGGGTCATGAATAAATAATAAATGAAGATAAATGAGTTAAATTATTGATTCTTGGATTCCATGATTCTTATGTACAAGAAACATTTACTATCAAGACCTTTCACAAAATGGTTTAACATATCAGGTAAAAACCCATATAATTTGGCCAATTATTTCATCTCATGAGACAACTAATTCATTGAGGGTATATTTATTACCAATACCACCCATTTGATACCTTTCCAATTAATTCCCCATATATTAAATAGTAAATTTAATTAATATACAATATTATTTATCATATATTCATATTGAATAAAAGATTCAAATTTATCAATAATTCTCTAGTTAATTAAATAATTTTCAAAGTGAAAATCGTATGTAAAAATGGTATATAGTTTAGGTAATAATAATATACATCATCCAAAAATGTGTATATTTACAATAAATTGATTGTTTCAAAATAAATTTATAAATTAAAAATAAAATTAGATTTCAAAGATAATCATTAAAAATGTTTTTTGAGGAGAATAATATTTAAACATTCCAAAGTATCTCATAACATTTTGAAACATTTGAATCATGATATCCATGAAGTAATAAAATTAAATGATACTTATAATATCATGATAATAAGGGAATTTATGATATAACATTTAAAAGGAACATATATACACCATATAAAAGTGAATTGGTGCATAATAACAAATAAGTCTCAATGGATAATAAATTGATATGAAATCTCTAACTCTAAGTCTAACTTGTCAGGTGTGTCTTTATATTCCTAAATAATAAACATAGGTTAATTTTTTAATTAATTGTTAATATTTTTAAATTTTATTATTACTTTTACTTCACTTATTCCAATTTTTTATACAACTACATTAACAATTAAGTTTACGTTCAGTGCTTTTGATAAAATTCAGTTCATGTGTCAGAAAAAACATTCGTAGGTAAACCATGGTAAAATGGATCATTATATAAAAATATCCAAAATAATAATCATGGAATAATTATAATTTTAAAACCAATCATGAAATATGTTTATAAAAAATGATCCAACGTCACTATCAGGAAGATAGTAGGTCATATATACGCATGATTAAAGTTCCCATTTTTCATTGATCATTATAGAAAAAGGTGAGTAAAAATATCTTTATCTATAATGATAATTATATCATAAAAAAATTTAATTAAATTATATATACATATACATATAATTCTTATGATGTATAATGAGTCACATCGTGTTGAGGATGCGGTGGTCCACACGTCCACGACCATCATTATCACCTTTTAGTGTGTGAAAAGAGTTATAAAGAAAATGATATTTTATGTTCCCATAAAATAAATTATTTTAAAAATATCATATATATTAATTTATGTAACTTATTTTAAATTAAAACCATCCTTTCTATGTTCCATGCATAGTGTGAATGAATCACATCGCTTTGAGGAGGCTATAGTCCACACTGCCAAAAACGATGTTATCATATTTACATAAAAAAAGAAATTATAATGGCATGTGTTATAAAAGAGTTAAAGAAGATTAAATACATAATTAATATCATATATTTATAGTTTCTATCATAATTATCAACCATGAGAGGAAGTAAAGAAAAAATGAACGACATTATTTTGTGAGGTGGTAGTTCGTCGTACACAAAAATGGCATGTTCATTACCCATTAAATGTAATTGTGTGTAAGTGTTGGTATAAAACTTATAATAACATCATATAAGTATATTTATGATACTGGTGTTATGATATAATCTTGGAATAATGATAATTGAAGGAGTGGAGAAAGAAATAAAACCAAGATCTTGAGGAAGGACGTTACCTATTATTCAGGTAACTCCTTTTGATTTACACAAAATTACTTACATGGATGGATTTATTCCAAATTATAGGATTATAGGATCAAGGGAGTGATTTTAAGTGTTATTTGGGTACATATTGGTCAAGAAAAAGTGGATTGGGAGGTGTGAGAAGTGAGACGGGTGAGTACCTTTTTATACTGGTGGGGCACTCTTATAGATGTTTGGAAAGGGAATTCCACCCACATTTTTCCCACTCTAATTAGATCAAATAATGGTAAAAATTAGATACTAGGGAGTATAAGATCTAATTATGTATATATAATGGATTATTGGCAAGTTTAAAGGTTATTTTTTCCCTTAAGCTTATGGTTTAGTCCTTGGTTAAACTATTTTTTCTCTTAATTGTTGTAATTAATTTTAATTAATTTCACTAATATTTTTTGTCAAAAAATAATTTTACATTATTATATATTATAAATTATTCATATTAAATATATTTAATACATTTTACCAAATTTAAATCACATAATGGGTATAAATTAATTTAAATATAATCCCAGAGATGGACGATAATGCAGGTTTTTAAAGTAGAAACATTCAAAAGTTTTCCAAGTTTTATATAAATATACAGAGTTTAATATACTCTAATTACCAAAATATAGATTAATTTATTATTATAAAATCTAATTAAACTTTAAAACCATTTAAAAAATACTATTTATCATTATAAATCAATGAAATGAAGAATCTGTTTTCAATTTAAATTCATTATTTTTCACAATTAAATTAAAAATGAAACTTCATAGAAAAATAAAAAAAATTCATCAAAAACTAATTATTTTGTTTTAATTTAATAGAAAAGTTTACCTTGACATATTAAATTTATAAAATTTTGAATATTTAGATTTTAAATAGGGTTTCTATTAAAATATGGTAAAACATATTTAATAATAATATATATTTTTTGTGTAAAATTGGGTCTTTATCGTCTTATGCCTATAAAATCAATTGAATGAATGTAAAAAGTATTTTATTGAATATATATATATATTAAATTTATTTAAAATAATTCACTAATATTAGTTGAGTTAACTTATTAAGGTAAATATCATTTTCACATAAAAATAGCCCTCTATAAAATCATTCCCTTTATATTCATTTGGTTTCTATATTCATTTTTAATTAATAGTTAAACAACAAATTCAACTATATACTTCCATAAGTTATTTATTCCTATAATAATAAATTTAACATCTTGGTTATATCTTATTATATTAAATAATACTTTTTTAGTAATATATTATTTCTTAGAAAAACTCGATCTTGCGTGTTATGCGATCCATCAAGGAAAGTCAGTATTGTGTGTAACATAATATAACCTCGATTTTCCATATGGAGAAATATAAATATTATGATACATGAAAAATAATCACAATGTGGTGTTTTGTGTAAATAATTTTATGAATAAAAGTGAAATTTATTCTAAAAGGAAAATATTGTAATGTTTTGGGGTGTTACAGGTTACAAAGAACCTTTTTCTATATTCTTATGATATTAACTTACTACTCTTAGATGTGTTATTTGGTGAGAGTCATGGAGATATTGGGGGGATACTATTTAACCTATATAGGTTCTATTTAGATCTATTTTTCTTAAACTTAGGCCATAACACTCACTTTTCACTATACGAGATACCTTGGATATGATCCTATTATGTAAAAATGTTATGTTCATCCTACTAATATAAAAAATGTTTTTTAGTTTCTAGGAGTTATTTTGTTATCATGATAGTCAGAAATAACTTAGATTTTGGTTTTTTTATAGTCATGATCATAAGATATTATTTTTGTATTATTTTATCTTTGTATATGTTTTTATTCATTTTATATTCATGCATATGGAATATTTGTTTAATGGCACTTTAGTTTATTTGTTTTATAGTATGTTTGTTCGGGTGGATGTTTAATATTAATAGTTATGGATATATAGGGAAATTCCTCCCATTTAATGATTTATATCATCGATAGTATCCATAAAATAAGGTCCTACTACAGTCTAGACTCTAGGGGGGGGGGGACTTTTTTATTTCCAGCCTAGAAGGGGTTCTAGTGGAAGGTGTATGGTGGTGGTGGTGGTGGTGGGGGGGGGGGGGGGTCATGAAAATGCCTCATACCTAATGAATTATTTGAAATAAACCATTTGGTGTTGATTAGCAGTGAGTGTCCATAGTTAAAATAGGGAAACTATACCCCCATAGGTACAAATGAACATAAATAACAATAGCAGAAATATGTAAGAAGTTATCTAAATAAAAGGGATTGAGATAAATTCATAAAAACTAAATTCCTTCAATAAATAAAATCAACCCACATGTTTTAAAAAAAATTATATAAATAAGGTGAGGTAGTCTAACAAGATATGAATAAGATCCCCATTAGGAAAACATTATATAGATATTCCTAAAAGATATATAATGCTAGAATAGAACATAAAAAGAGTATTATGTGCATGCATAGTTCCAATTTCTAGCTCCTACTATACATCTCATCTCTATAATCAACTATAGTTCCCTTTATGCTACATGAATCAAAAACCATAAATTCTTCTCAGATATAAGGGTGCCTATGTAGGGTTTGCTTACAACATAGTAGGACACCACAAATGATGACCCTAATATATATCCAGTAACACATGTGCATATATTGTGTGATATTCTTGAAAGGAAACTAAATAAGTGAAGGAAATAATAACACATATGTCACAACTATTCGTGAAACACGATCAGTTGGGTGTGAACATAACTCCTTGGACTAGAACATATCACACAATCATTGATTGGGTAACCCACCCGAAGTCATAGTCAATGGACATGTTATATTTTCATAAGATAATGACTATAACTTGGGGAAAATTACATAATAAAATATCCCAAGATGATGGATATCATCCCAAGAAATGATGACTTGTATGTAGGTAATACATTCCCAATCCTAGTATATAACACGAGCATAAGGGTATCATATCCGAAAATCATCTACATTCAAATTGGAATAAAATCCCCTTCCATAGAAGTATCTCAACATGGTAAGTAGATCCCACATACATGGGTAAAAAAAATACCAGGTCATAACTTCCTATCCCAATCATCATCATGGTCACATGTGAATTTCATCCCATTTACATGGAAATTCCATCCAAAATACAAAAAAATCATAATGGGAGTTACATACCACTATATAGTTAAGATATTATATGTGGTAATTACATCCCATGATCTCAAACATTGTATTCTGGTCACAAATATAAAAACTAGAAGATATAGAATCACTTAACATGTAAAACCTATCATAGTTGGTCATGTAATCCCCACTTAACACATTATAAGAACCATGCGAATATCATCCCATGAACATAGAATAACATCATAACAAAGTATTGTAAGAATTTTAGTATCATTATATAAAAAATTATTAATGAATATTGACATATCATCCAATTTATTTTGAAAGATAAATTGGGAACTCTCCCTATATAATCTAATTCCTTATAGGAAACTCAGGAATCACTCACCTAGTTCCACTAGTTAAAGGAGAAGAATCACCAACCCTTGTTCAATTAAACTATCCATGAGTTATAGAGAAATTAATATGTTCCATAATTTCAACACTCACACTGACACATTTTGATTACAACCCAATCCTATATACAGTGGATTAAAGGCACCTCACAAGGTGAATGGTATCATCACAAAACTCAAGGGAGACTACATGGAGTCCCAAACCATAGTGATTATCTTGGGACCACCTACCTCGATTCACTATGATCCCTCTCATCATACAAATCTGGATGAAGTTTCCCCAATTGAAAAATTCCCAACGATAAGATAAATATCTGAATTTTGGCTTAAACAACAAAGTATTCTATAAAATCAAATTAAACCATGAGATAAGGGAAGATGAGTCTAAAATTTATTGTAGGTGACCAAATATAATAAATGAAACTCAAAACCAACTAGATATAGGGGATAACCAGATAATGGATGGAAATAGACAAAGGGGAGAGGGGGGATAGTCATGTGACTAGAAAAAAATGAGCGGGGACCATAATTTTGGTTTTAAAAGAAATATCTTAATTAATAAATTTATTTTCAAATCTTAAAGAAACCAAAAATACACCCACTATGTATCTGGACACTCATCATTGGGTACATAGTAACCCATTAGGTATTCATTTTTGGTTTATTATGTGGATAATAACCCATTAGGAGCTACAGGTTTCACTGCCTCACCCACTAGGTATCTGGTACCAGTCCACTTCATACTTGGTGGCATCTTTCAATAGACATATATCTAAGAATGTAACCCTTTTTCCAAAATATTATGAAAAAAACCTTCCAAAACCTAAAACACAAAAAATTAGTTAAAATAAGCACATAATGTGTATGTGGGATGTTATATTTTCTCATTTCTTTCTATTCCATTGATAATTTAGTTTAGTGATTTTTTGGAAATGTCTTAAATAACCACCACAATAAATAGTGTTTGAGGCTCTTCAGAAGTTCATCTTAGAATTACTAGGTTTACCACATTTAATATTTACAAGTTACCATATCTTTTTATAAGGATTGGATCGATTATGAGATTATCGACGCACACCAAACCAACTTCCTAGTTATGGATTATATTTCTTTTTATTCTTGCAAAGAAAGGTACTGCTACTCATGTGAGTTGAATCTGAGACATCAACCACTATAAGATTTATTTCCATATTCAACACCATAAGAAAGTCAATTTTTTACTACTTCCACATTTGATGTTAGTCTAGATGAAATTATAGCTAATCTATGGTTTGAGAAGATACCACTTTCAAATAATAGATCATTTAGAGAGTCTTAACACATGTTTCTCATGACATGAACTAAATTAAGATGAGGAAAAAATCAATTAAATAACCTATGATTGGATGATGAAAGTGATAAATATTAATTTTATATATTATAATAAAAATATGGTTCATTATTCACAAAAAAAAATATTTAGTTTATTTTAAAAATATGAACATTTTTTCACATTATGATTATAATTATCTCTTAAAGTGAAATATTACATGGTATATTTATAAACACCACCTAAAACTTAAAATGGGTTTTATTTTATTTTAATATATTATTTTTAATTTTTCCATTAAACGAGGAATGTTTTTTCGTTTTGTAACTATTGGAGATTCAATTGTGATGATGAAATAATTTGTCCTTGAACGTAGAATATTCTCGGCAAAGTGAACTGGAATGTAGTCCAAACAAATATCTATAGAGGCCATGATAAAATACCAATAAGGATAAAATTTAAATTGTAGATAGAATAAATCAAGGGTAACATTTAATTAAACATATTATAGAGATAATATTTATTTTTAAGGGATTTATAGGTGGCCCAAGATGAAGATGAAATTTTGGGCCATATTCTGTAGCCTAGAATTACAACACACCTTTTCGAACATATCCCTGAAACTAAAAATAATATTGGGCTGAAATTTGACAATATATTTGGGAAAATATTTTGATTAAATTTATTATTATATGTACAATTCAAATTAACCCATCAATATTCACTTTTGGACACATATGTTGTAGGTATGAAAGATAGCATCCATTTCAGATAAAGGGTGTAAAATTCAATATTCCATAGAATTTCCACCACACTAGGACTACCAAAATAAAATTGGAGGACTTGGAATATCATGAGTTTTACCCAAGTCTTCCATAATTCCTATTTAATGTAGTGGTGGTGGTCAAGTTGGGAGTAAGTTTTATTTGTTTTCATTTTAATATCATGATACTACATTGTCTTTATAATATTTATCTTTCATTTGTAAGTTGTTTCTATTCACTTTAGTTTCTTAATAAAATTTATTATTCTTATAATTATAGGTCATTATTATTAACACATTTATACAGTTTCATTTATTCATGAATTTATTCACACAATAATGAGATAAATCCTTAACATGATGGTGGAGTGTGTTATTTTTTTATTTTTACCTCATTAATTCCTACCTCATGAATCTACTTCTATATTCCATTGAAAAATGATAATAAATTTTGTGATAAATATTTTTTGGTTGGATCCATGGAAGTTTCAATGGGTGTTTTTGGATTTTATTTTCCATTCTGATAATTTTTAATCAATTATTTTAATTTATATTTTTATTAAATGATTTTAATTCTCCTTAAGCCTCACTATTTTTTAGGTTACAAATTACTAGTGATAGAATAATATATACATTTTAGTGCTCATGAAAATAATCCTATAGGTGTATAGGTTATTATACATGGTATATTGAAGGCACTAAATCAGTGAGGGGTTTGAGATGTTCTCATTTCACTAAACAAAACTCTCTCGAATTTAATAAATTTAAATTTTTTTAATAAATTCATCCAATCAACCACTAGTAGTAACTTAAGATCAACCCATTCTCATACATTGAATTCACTTAGGTATTTTATTTATATATTAATCCAACTAAAATAAAACCTAAATACGGCCACTTCATCTCCAAATCTCTTCAATAAAAAATATGTTTGTTTATGTTTCTTCATAGGCCTTTAAGGATTGGACAACCCAAGCAGCACTACAAGAAAACACTTCAACCCTAATCTTGGGTAACTTTGGATGATACCAAATTTTGGTACTATTTATGGGTACCGAAATAATTAATCATAGAAACTCTTTATGTTCTCCTCCATTTTCTCATACCATTTGTATTATCTCTTCTGCTTTATTTTCCTTAACTTTTCCAGTAACATGTCTACCTATACCCAAGACGAATCAAACCACCTAATTATGGTGGAGAGTCCTAGGTTAGGGGATTCAATTACATCGAGGTGTATATTTTTATTAGATACTATGACTCTTAGTACTATTGATTCAAAAATTGATCCCATTCCACAAGAGTGTTTTCAACGAAACCAACTCATAAACCTAGATATAAACCATAATGGATATCCAAATGAGGTTGCCCCTAACTTAGGGAATGTAGTCGACCAAAAAATAAATGAAAAACTCACACCCTCTTGGACCAATAAACCTAGATTAATTATAATTTCTACCCTAGTAGAATCCCAAAATATATTTAAACCTCATGTCCTAAACCTCATTCCATCCATTCATGGGATGGAGTTTAAAATTCCTTACCTTCATGTTAAGGAATTAAATGAAATTATTGAAACCATGTTCCCCCACACATTGAGTCAACTAAGATAAGGCCCCATCCTTTATCAATTAAAAATTGAGAACATAATTTTTTAAACAATCTATGACCTATATCAATCCACTCTTGGGACAACTTACTAAGATAATTCTATGAAAAATACTTCCCCCACCACAAAAGAATTATAGATAAAAATTGAATCCAATTTTTTTTGAAAAAGAATTGAATTTATTTAATAAAACATGTTAAAGGTTCAATGACACACTATTCAAGGTAACTAAACATGGATTTTTAATTGCTTGAAATGTTTGAATAATTTATGAAGGACCGGGTCTGGGAAACTAATAGTTCATTAGTTGGGAAAAATCCATCAAGGTAACATTATGGTGTTTTTTGGGATGATTATGTTTATTAACAAAGAAGGTTTCCAAGGTAAGTTTTGGAGTTTAAGATATATTTTAAAAAAGGTTTGTTGACAAAGATCCAAGAAAATGTAGTGGATTCTCTAGTGGTAGTACAACATATTTCATATACAATGTGGTGTAATTTCCTAGTGTTTGCCAAATTTTTGGGGTCCAAAATTTTAAGGATGGATCCATAATTAAAAAAGTTTGAATTTCATGAATTCTTCATAATAATATATAAATTTAATGTATTTCATTAATATTTTAGTTTCATGATGGCTAAGTGAGCTTCATGAATGTTTTAAAATCCACTAAGTATAGGTGATATTCCTGAAATGGGGAAGCTTTATATTTGATGACTAAACTTCATGAAAGTGGTGATCTTCATGGATATATTTCAGTTTAGTAATGTATAATTTATTTGTGAAGAATTGTCTAGTTTCAAAATGGCTATGTGAGCTTCTCAAAATAGGTGAGCATCCCCAAAAGGTTTGAGAATGGATTTCCCATTAATTACAAGTTATGATTGTATTCATAAAGTGGATGAAAGTGGAACATAAGTATTTAAAAAATGAGGTGAAAAACATATTGATTTAGGTGATAAAAAAGATAATAATCTAAAGGACACTGGGCAGACTTTAGTTGAGAGAATAGTGTGCTTTCAAATTTGGATTGGTTGTAAACCAGAAGAGATAGTGATTCTACTTTTAATATTATAATATAAATTTTATTTAGTGGATTTGGTTCATAGGAATATTTTCTTTTTTTTTTATCCTTGAATTTATACCTGTGTGGGAGAACCATGTAAATTTTTTGTGTCTTGTGCATGATTTCAATGCTGATCATACATTTCTTCTAGAATAGTAGAGAAGATTGTTTTGTTTAATGAAGAAAAAATATTGGAATGGGAAGCTATTATAATCTATCATAATCTGATTCACTCCACCCTTATAGTGTATTTAACCTAGTTGGAATAACATTATATATCTTTAAAATTTCAAAGAAATCCAAACTGTTGACCCTCATTGTAAAATTTGTGACAAACAAAAACAGATGACCGAAAACTACCAAACCATCCCTTCTATAAAGGATTCACTTTTAGGAGGATCACTATAAGTGGTCAATGATTTGAACTTTTAGAAGACACTACACCTAAACCCATAAAATCTAAGATATAATGAGTCTCAAGGATTCTATCGGAAGGATTACCAAAAATCCATCCAAAAACCCAGTTAATCACTAGGATAAAACCGCTACCCTCGAAAACATTTCCACCCCATAATTTGATCCATCCAAAATATTTCCAATACCATCATCCCTGTTTGAAATACCACAACCCATACAACATCCTATTCAATATACCACCTAGAAACATAAATGTATAGGTAGGATAAATAACCAACTCAATCCCCTGCACAAGTATCACCTCTCTAATTACTTGAAAAATTGTATAAACAAATGGAAAGAATGAATTATGAAGTTTCACCCCATAAACATGAATTGAAACCATTTAAACTGGAAAGGAACCAATGCCAACTTAGGCATCACCATCCTTAACCATAAATATAGAATCTAGTTATATACAAATCTCTCATGAACATCTAAAATCAGTGAAATTTTTATGATATGGTAAATTCATTGAAAAATATGATCAAACTATTCCATAACCATTAAAAAATTAAAATAACATGAAAATTATTAATAACCACAATGATATTATGAAAAATCAAATAATAATGTGATGCTGGAGTTTGTTTGAAGCTCATTCCATATTTTTTGTATTTCTAATTAGTTCTTGAATAGATCTATACAACTTCTTTCACAGTTTATCTTGTGGGTCATAGTGTTAAGATTCCTAATGGGATATTATGAGATGTTATTGTTAATGTTCAAGACTTTATCAACTATACCGAATTCGTTACCGATTTAATAATTAGGAAAAAACTCAAATCATCCTTGGTTGTCTCTACCTCTCCACAATCAACTCAGTTATCCGAGTAAGGAATGGGAACATGGACATAAATTTTGGGAACATGATCCTTGACCTAAACATCAATAATAAAATATCTCAATCTAGGGATAATAGTGATGTTCATAAGGAGAATTGTCTAGGGTCCATCAAAATTGAACTAGGGGAACATTGAGGAATCACTAAAGGATGTTTAAATCAAGAACATATTGATTTAATTTGTTCACATGAGGTAAATTTGTCTTATTTACATTAATCTATTTTATAAGGCTCCATTTATGCTTTTTTAGGACCAAAAATCATTGAAATAATTGGAATAAATTATAACATTGATAAGTCCAACATGGTGTCCAAAAAATAAATAAAAAAGGAACATATTTTCTTGAGGAATTTGAAAAAACAACCCATGTTTGATGAAAATTCACATCCTTATTTTGAAAGTGTTGACTAACATAAGAATGAATCCAAAGACTTGAATTCACCACTTAAGTAAACATTCCAATGGGACAATCAAACACTTCATGTTTTCAACTCTTACTCTCTCAAATCTAATTAAGTGTAATTGCTTTTGGTTGTCTTGAGCATGCATATGAAAACAATTTCATAGACTCTGTTTGATATTCATGGGATTAAAACACTCATTGGAACCCAAATTTTTTTTATAGAATCTATCTCCAAACCATGTCACCAACCTTAATAGAGACTCAAACCAAATCTCATGGATGTTGTAAGAAAATAACTTCTAAAGGTTTTGATAGATGGTATGATATACCATATTGCAGAGAGTGTAATTAAAAAATAAGTGGTTCCTAAGATTTATATAATTACCAAGATTACCAATGAGGATGAAGATCTTCTCCCCATAAGGATAAGTAGGGGATGGAGAGTGTGAATTTTCTATTGGAAGAGAAAATCATGCACCATGAAATACCATCATTGATCAAGTCCATGAATGAGTGGTAGGTCATGAGTTCTAAAAATTTATAAATGAATTCTCAGGGTATAATCAAATTGAGGTATCCTTATAAGAAAAAGAGAAAAAACATTCATCAATTTATTTGGAACTTTTATTTTTAAGCATCCATACATTAGGCTGGGAAATTCCCCTGATACCTTACAATAGTGTTGAATGGTAATGTTATCTTACACGGTTGTTTATTGTTTGGAATTATTTGTAGATTACATCTCCATATTCAGGGATACAATTTGGGGATTCCTTATAAATTATGAAATAGTCTTATCTAAATGTGAGGATAATAATCTCATACTAAATTGGGAAAAATTCTATTTCATGGTAAAGGATGGATTAGTTCTGGGCCATCTTGTCTCTAGTATAGGGATTGAAGTTGATAAAGGTAATTTTTATATCATTTTTCACCATCCCTCTCCAAAAAATATCAAGTAAGTGAGGTCCTTATTAGGACATTCTAGTTTCTATAGAAGGTTCATTAGGAATTTCAGCTCCATTTTCCAACCACTTTGTGACCTGCTGGTGAAATATAATCCATTTATATGGATATAAAGCTATGATAAATCGTTCTTGACATGAAATTAATCTCTTATGTCTCCACATATTATGAAATCTCCCTCTTTTAAGCATCCATTTGAACTGATGTGTGATGTGAGTGAATTTTCTATAGGAGTGTTCTTTAGAAAATGATAGGATAAAAACTCTATGTTTCATTTCTTAAAAAAGTAAATAATTAAATGATGAACACATTAACTATAAAACCCATTTAGAAGGGGTTCTTTCAATTTTAATTGCCTTAAATAAATTCAGGTTCTATATCTTAGGATCTTCTATCATTGTCTTCACAGATCATTCATATATAAAATACCATTTCCAAAAAAATATGATAAGGATATATTGTTTAGGTGGTTCCTTCTTATAAATCAAGAGTTTGATATAACCATTAAGGATTAAAAGGGTGTTTAAAATGTTATATCTCATAACCTCTCTAGTATGGAAATCAAAGACAAACCACATCACCTTTCTATTTATAATTCAATTCCCAATGATCACCTATATTCATTGAGTTATTTCCCATTGTATGATGACCTAGAAAACCACTTGGTTACAGATTTCATTCTAAAAGTCCCTGGGACCCAAGCTAAGAGAAAATTACTTTTTGATGTTAAACACTATGTGTTTGATGATCTATACCTCTTCAAGTTCTTCCTTGATCAAATAATATGTAGATGTGTTCTTAAGTCTAAAAAAGAGTCCAATATTAAATCTGACCATAGAGAGGCTTATAGAGTCCACCTTTATACAAATAAAACCACTAAAAAGATCCTCTAAAGAGGTTTAATCAATTTCAACCTCACTAAATATTCATCAACATTATGAAAATGTTTTATTCAATGTTAAAAATTAGGATCCATAATAAAAAGGAATCAAATTCACCTTAATCTCATTATGGTCATCAAAATTTTTTATTGTTGGGGAATTTTTTCATTTGACCCTTCCCAATATCTTGGGGATATGTCTAAATCATATTATGTATTGATTACATATAAAAATGGGTTAATTCCATTTTGACCAATCCCAATGAAAACCAACTTGTGATCTGATTTTTGAAAACAAATATGTTTTCTAGATTTGGAATTCTAGGGGATATCATTAGTGATTGTGGAAACAATATATGAAATTGTCCCTTATTAACATTCATGTTTACCTATATAATTTTTTATAAAATTTCCACTACCTACCATCCTAAAAAAATAGTAAATATATGTTGGAAAATAGGAATATTATGAAAATTATTGAAACATTATCCATCCATATAGGAAATATTTTCCTAAGAAACTCTTGGATTCCCTTTGGTTATAACGTATTTCATTCAAAAATATCATAGGAATGTTTTCATATAGGATGTTTTGTGGAAAATCTATCAATTTACCTATTCAAATTAAACATATGGACTTTTGGGAAGTAAAATAAATGAACATTGAAATTTATTTAATAAAAAACAGATGAATCTAGAACTTAATGAATTTTAGTAACTTAGTATGGAGGATAATGAAGAATCAAGGATAAATAAATCTGGAGTTCAATCCAACCAATGAAGGAATATCAAAATCAAATAATTTGAAATGTGAAAATTTGTGATTTTTTATAGTTCCACACATCATTTATAACTGGGAATGTTAATACCTAGATAGTCAAATCCATACACAGTGCATCATGTATACCCCTATGGGAAATTAGAGATTTATGATACCACTAGTGGTTATATCATCAATGTCAATGGGAATAGGTTAAAAACATTCATTGAATCATTAAGTAAACATGAAATCAAGGAAGAGTTTACTCTTATTACATACAAACTTGAAAAAAACTGATATAATTTTTGTCAATTTAAAGCTACTGACATTAAAAGAAGAAATTTTTGGGAGCTTAATAGACATTTACCTATAGATAGAATCAAATTTTTGAGTTTCAAAATAAAAATGTATGTTTTTTATCCTTTCATTTATTAATTGTTTGTTTTTATTAAGGGGAATTTAAGTGGTTTCCATTATGTTCTAACTATTTTGGTGTGTATAATTTAGGGGATGCTGATGTTAATGTATTTTTATGGAAATCACATTTCATCCTGGTGGTAAAACACAAAAAGTCATCATTGACGAGGCATCTACAAGTAACATAAAATCAAGGTATTAAATGGGAGTAGCATAAACTTCTACATCAACCACCAGGTGACATCATTCCATGATTCTTATTTTCAAATTTTATTTTGGAATTCCACTCCTCTTCCTCTACCCCATTAAAAATTTTATTTTATTTAAACATTATGGAAAATATCATTCTATGAGGGGGGGGGGATATAATAAAGAATATTTGTGTGGATAAAAAAATTGATATGAGAAAATGAATGTTAATAGGGTGAATATTTATTTAATGTTGAATATGATAATACACATTTCAAAATTTTAAACTGAATATAAAAATATTTTGGATGGTTTATTCTAATTTTAATTCATTCTTATGTTCATGAGAATATATTTTGGAATGTGTGGCTATAGAATTCAATTTTCAGAATTTAAATTTTCACCCATTTAATAAAAAATTCGTAATGCATGTCCTTTTGATTGTGGGGTATTAGTTTGTGTTTTTGGGTTCCCATAATAATTATCACATGTTTGGAAATAGTTTTAATTTTAACATGAGTACTCAAAAAATCAACAAAAAATGTATATAAAAAATAAAAAATAAACCTACACATAGAGAAATGGATTGAATTAATGTGTATATTTAGACCCTTAGGAATCATCACTCCCTAGTTCCATAGCTCATAGTTTGGTGTTTTATCTCCATTTTTGGTAATTTGGTTTTTTATTATGTTGGATTGAAATTATTCCTAAGAATTTGGGATTCATTTGGTTCCCTAAGGTCATTGAGCAAAGGAGTCATCGACAAAGTCTCAATACAAGGGATAACTTGATAATCTATAATTTCAATTAACATAGATAAATTGAAAAATAAAATATAAAAACCCCCCAAAAAAACATGAATACTACTCTTAAGGTTAAAATGTGATTCGATCCATCCGTTCTATCTTTCCCCCTCGAATAAAAATTACCTGCTTTCCTATTTTGATACACAACACATAATTATGATTACTAAAAGCTGGTTGAAATGTGGTGTTGAATTTGAAAAAAGAAATGGGAATGGTCTTGGGATATACTTTTGAATATGTCATTTGTTCAATGATTTTGATAGGTTTTGTGTTTTTTTCAATGATTTATTTTAGTGAGATTTTCATATTAAAATGTTTTTGTAAAAGTAAATTCTATTTCATATTTTTGAGATAATTTTTTCTCAGGACTATAAAAACTCAAGTTGGGTGGGGGTGTGATTAGACAATTAAGGATGCTAATATTGTATAAATATTCATGTGGTTCATTATTCATAAACTCAATTTCTAGTGCACTTTACAATATGAAAATGATTTCACATTATGATTGTAATTTTCCTTTAAAGTGCACAACTACGTGGTATATTTTTAAACACCTTATAAAAAAAATAATGGAATTTATATTATTTTAATATTTCATTTTCATATTTTCCATTTTATGAGGAACATTATATCATTATATATCTATTGTAGATTCAATTGGGATGATGGCCAAAGTGGGCCTTGTTCTTAGAACATTATGAGCGAAGTGAATTGGATGGATGAACATAAATATTTCTATAGAAGCCATGATAGAGGAAAATAAGGCTCTAATTTGAAACTTAATAAAGAATAAATCATGGGTAACATTTTGTTAAATAGTTTTGAGGTCTAATTATGTTGTTTTAAGGGAGTTCTAGGTGGTCTAAGATGAAGATTAATTTTTAGTACCGATTTTGTGGCCCAGAATTATAGCCCACCATTTTAATCATATCTCAAAAAATGAAAATAATACTAGGATAAAATTTTTCAAGATTTTAAGAAACATAAATGTATTCAATTAATCACTTTATTTAATACAAAAATTTGTACATATATATGATCTTTTGTACGCATCTGCTGTAGGAATGCAAGTTGGCTCCCATTTCGGCTCAACGATGTAAAAGTCCACATTCCACAAAATTACGACCACCCTAGGCCTACCATAATCAAGTGATAAGAAATGTTATATTAGGAGCTTGACCAAAGTATTCAAAAATTCCTATTTAAGTTAGTTGTTTTGGTGGATTTGGGGGGAAGTTTTGTTTTATTCATTTTAATTTTATGTTGACAGTTTTCCTCAGTAACATTTATATTTCAGATGTAAATTGTTCTTATTCACTTTAGTTTCATAATAAAAGATATTAGTCTTCTAATTTTATATTATTATTTTTATCACATTTCTACCATATCATTAAGGTATGAATTTATTTCCAAAGTGAAGAGATAAATCCAACACACAATGGAAGAATTTTTTTAATTTCATTTTTTAACTTCTTCAATTCCACCCTCCTGAGTCTAATCTCATCTTATATTGAAATATTTGCATCAATACAGGGATAAATATATTATGAGTTAATCCATGGATGTTTAGAGGGTATGTATTGGATGTTATTTATCATTATAATTATTTTTATATAATTATTTTAATTTATATTTTTATCTAATAATTTACTTTCTCCTTCAACCTCACTAAATTTTAGGTTACACATTTTGAGTTCTAATGATCATCTACCTTGGAGTGATCATTAAAATAATCTTCAAGGTGTATATATGATTACCCTTGAGATAGAGAAAGAACTAAATAAATGAGTTATTTTGGATGTTCTCATTTTTGATAAGGAAACACTCTTGAATTTGAGACATTGAAACCATTTTTAAAAAATCATCAAATCGACGCCTAACAAAAAACATGGATTAACCCATTGTAATAAATTGAATTCTATTATTATTTTTAGTAATAAAATAATAAAACTAGAATAAACTCTAATTATGCCACTTAATATCCAAATCTCCTCCATAGAATGTATTATTATTTATCATCTTTATTAGGTCTATGAGGATTTGACAACACATGCTACACTACTAATGACTGCTTCAACCATAAACTTGGGTACATTTGGGTGAGAGAAACATTACATGAATTCAATATAACAATTCATATTATCATTAATATCACATCAAAACCATTAAAAACACCCTCTTTCATATTCACACATATATCAAATATAATTTCAATCAAAATAACATAATATAAGATTATATAAAGCAAAAAAGGGGTGTATAATAGTTTGTACATAACATGTCATAAAACATTTAAAGTTTTTTCAAATATTTCTTTAAAAAAAAATGGAAAGGTAACTATAAAAACAACCTTTAAATATCATTTAAAAAACAACCCTTTGTAAAAAAATCACATGAATGATGTGATAAACCATCAACAATTAATTTTCATAAAAAATATTATAGTTAATCAAGGATCCAAAATAAAAGTTATCAGATTACAAAAAAAAACCTCAATATTTTAATAAATTATTTATAAAACCAATAATAAGGAACCCAGAGAGATATGATTATTCCATGGGTATAAAACACTGATAACATTAGAAAATGTTTACAAAATCATATATGATATCACATAAAATTACAACTTCTTGAGTAAACAAACTTAGAAAATTTCAATTTTCATATGACATGCTAAATAAATAGAATTTCATAAAAACACATACCTAAAATTGAATAAATCAACTCACCTTTGATGGATATAGAATGATTAAGGAATAAGATGGATTATGTAACCCCTAAACAATCAAACTCCCAAGATTATACCACCATTAGACAAGGGTTCAACCAGCATGTCATCTATGGTTAATGTCAGGGGAAGAAAGAAATAATAAAGAGAAGAATCAAGAAGAGTGGTGGAATATTAGAAGGAAAAAATAGAGTTTAATCTACGATATACACTTGATAATCATAGGAAAAGAGACTTGTAACTATAAATGATGAATAAATAATATCTCCTTGGATCTCTCTAGATGCCTCATTTGGTAATGAGACTAAAGAGAAACTAAATGAGTATAAATTTGAGTAAGGGGGAAAGGTAATTTCACAATTCAATTTCTTGGAAGCTAATATATATTGTCCACATATTTTTGTAATTTTTTTCAAACATTCCACAACCACTAGACTTTAGTTATAGAAATTACATGGTTAGGTCACATGGTTACTCTTAAATATGTTAAAAATGTGTGTTGTATATTAGTATGAGATTTCACGATTTTTAAGATTACTCTAGTCTCTTACTGAAAACCATGTAATAACCATGAATTAACAGCTGAAATGTGATTCACACCACATTAAATTGGGTTTCATGGATATAGATAATAATTCATTAACCAAGCAACCTAGAAAATAGTCACAAATTCAAATTTCGAAATACAAGTAATTAATGAGTATACAAAATAAATACACAAAAGTGACAATGGGGTGTAACATTGGAGGCTTGATTTTTTGTGAGTTCCACCACCTCAAATCTCTTTGATACATAATCATCCTCCACAAGGTTAAACCAATCCTGATGAGAGTGATGGAATGGTCCTATGAAATATCAGTCCCAAACAAAAAATATACCAACCATAAGAATTCCGTTCTGAGGAATCTCTTTCATACATTTTATGTTTTCCAACATTTTACAATTTTTACATCCAACAACAAAGCTCTTAGAATCATTGAACAAGGAGGGATAATAGAATATATTTTGAATTAAATTTTGTGTCACCCTATTCCCCATGAATACCTCCTAATTTTAGGGCTAAAAATGCTAAAGAAATTGTAATATTTATTCTTCTAAAACACACCTTCTCACAATTCCATCACTACACCGTTTAATAACTAAAGGGACCTCCCAAAAGTAATGTTGGAATTTCGAAAGAAATATCTTCTTTTGGTTATGATTAAAGTCATAAAGATCACTATAATGCCCAAATAATTCACACAATTAGAAACTCAAGGGGGGATTTTGAATGAGGTAATAAGAAGTTTTTTTCCTAAATAAAAAAATTATCTCTCTCGAGTCATCATCTTCAATGTCAGAATGCCTAGAAAAGTTGTTGAAAATCCAGTTTTCAACCCCTTTATTATCCTTTAATTCCCTGTAAAAATCTTAAAGTAAGAGGAAACACATTATTAACCTTGTATTTTCCTATTTTTTTTGCAAAAAGGTACATCAAAGAAGCATGTTAAATGAATAAAATAAAGTACAAGATGAGTTTTTAAGGAAAAAATCACTAAAAAAACTTTTTCCATTATAGTTGAGCTTCTTTCAGACTAATTTAGTTACAATATACCATAGTACACCAAAAGAAGTTTCATTTCCTTTATTTATCATAATATAATCCTATCCATAGACTTACTAGAATCACACATTAATTCAATAGGAATGGACTAATTAGGTGTTTTTTATAACTGGAGAAGAGGTCAATTTCTACATCGAATGATTGAATGATTCAATGAATTTTTCATTATAATAAAGAGGCCATCCTTCACCAATATAGAACACAAATGTTTAGTGATTTTTGATAAGTTATTTATTAACCACTTACAAAATATGTAATATACAAGGAAATTCCTAAATACATTGGTGTAATTTGGTAGAGGTAAATATTTGATCACCTTTTCCTTTTTGATGTCAACCCCTATCTCTATCCAAGAGATCTTGAGACCAAGAAAAATGAGTTTAGTGAACATGAATTGGAAATTTTTCAAATTAAGAATATATTTTTTTTATACAATACTTTATAAAAAATCTTGTGGATAAAAAGGAAACTCAAAAGTGAATTTAATAATTGAAAAACCATCCTTAAAAACCGTTATGATCCTATCAAACATATTATAAAAAACTTCCATCATGCACCTTTGAATGGTGGATAGAGCTCTAAAATGTTCAAATGGAATCCAATGATAGGTAAATTTATCAAATAGGAATGTGACGATGTCCTTATCTTGATCCTTAGGGTAAATGGGATTTTATTATAACCCAAATATCTATCAAAGAAATAATAGAAATCAATTATATCAAAAGTCTCTAAAATTATATTTAAAAAAGGAATGAAAAATGATATATTCTTGAAGTTGAGTTTAAATTACTATGGTTAATAAAAAACATCAATTTTATCACTTTTATTTTAGGTATTAGTAAATTTTTTCTTTGTAAACCACAATGATCCATCCCATATTGTGAATAATTTGAAACAAGATCACTAATGGGTTATCATAAATAAAATAAATTATTCATGTATCTAAAATATTGATCACCTATCCCCAAATTAACTCCTTCATATTTGAGATGAGTCACCATAGACTCCCTATATTAGTCTTGTGTCCTGGTTCTATGGGAAATATATGTATGAAAAATGAGGGACTAATTCCCTTGATATCAATTATTATAAGTGATCGAATCAAAACCTAAATAAGCCTATCTTCTTGGAACTTCTAAATCAATTGGAATGATGTATGGATGTGTCTCCCACACCCAAAAAATGAGAATTTCAAGTTATTTGTCATGATTAAATCTAAACAATTGATGATTTATAGTAGGATTAAAGGATTTTAGGTGGAGGTGACTCAAAGTCCTTAATGGGGGCTTATAGACTCAATTAAAGCCAGAAAAATAGATTTCTCATTTCTATCCACTGTAAAAAACCCTTGAAAGTCCTGTTCTAGATATATTTTAAGGAAATGATTCATTTTAATTTACCTAATGATTTTCAGAAAATTCAACCTTCATCTCATTCAACCAGATATCACCCTAAAAAAACATTATTTTCAAGAAGTCCACTTTATGTGTGGGTTCTTTGAAATTTTTAAAAATATTGAATTCCTTAATGTTATCCCCAATATTAAAGATAAAATTTCATTTTACTAAATTGATAATATCTCTTCCAGTGGAAATAAATGTTCTAATTAAGATGATTAGAACCTATTTATAACATACTGTGTTTATGATTATAAAATTAGTGGAAAAAAGTGTTTTCCAACTTTAACAAAAAAGTCCTCAACCCTCCCAAATGGATGATTCATTAACCCATTATCTTTTCCGAGTTCCACTTTAGTGGGATTGAATTATACAATTCTAAAAATAGAAATAATGATAAAAAATTATATTGATACTAGAACCTAAGTCATTAAGAATTTTTTTTCTTAGTTCTCTTAATTTTATAAGAAATTACCATTCTGCCTTGTGTTGAAACTATGAAAGAATAATTTTTTTTATAAAATGCTACCACACACAAAAATGAGAAAAATGCTGGAAAACTTTTCCTAGATATTTTTTTTGATTATTCTTCAAAAAAATATGAGAGGATTTGAGACAAAGATAAAATGAATGAGTTATTTACTTCAATCCTTCTAAACAGTTCAATATATTTGAGAAAATTAGATACATTATTTTTTGGTTTGACTCTTTGAGTAAATGATATGGGTTAGAAAAAATAGATCAATTATTTAGAAATATTTTAATCTCTTAGTTTTATTTTCCTTTTATATATTCACCTTGGGAGGCCATCCCCTCACCATTTCCATCTTTCGCCATCGGACTGACCCTATCAATACCACCACTACTAAGCTCCCAATGTGCTTCCACATAGCTCCCTGTACTGCCTTCACTGATACTCCTCATCATAATACCACTGGTTGAGGCTGAGAAGTCTATGTTGGACCATATAGGTTCATTACCCATCCAAGGGAAGGATAAACAAATTCAATGGTCAGAAAATCAAAACACTCAGGGAAATAAAATAAATAATTTAGGGTATATAATTATCATCAGAAATTCAAGATATGAGATCAAAAAGAAAAAAACCTAAAAAATTTGATTTTCATACACATAATAAAATAAAAAATAAAATATTTAATCCCCCATAAAATTAGTATCGTTTAATAGTGAAGAACATGTCTACATCAATTGTTGACAATCTATCATTTATTCCACCTATGACTCAAACTCCCACAAATCTCTTCCCTCCCTTTCATATTATACTAATTAGTGTTTATGGAAAAACATAATTAGTGGTATTGAGGATTTTTTCTGAAGGTAAATGTTTCATGGTTTCTGTTAATTAATTAATTAATTTTATATGGTTTTCTCTTGTGACGACGCACCCAGAAGCTCCCGAAGAGAATGAAAATTATACCTCTCACATGGTAAAAACCTCACTATAGACATAACTATGGTATTACATTTCCCATTTGAGACTCTCTTTTTTGTGTAGAATATTTTTTTGATAATCCCCATGCATGAGATAGACCTATAATTTTTATACATTATATATTTTTACCAAGGCCCAACCACAATCTCGCTTCTGCACCGTCTTGGCCTAAGGGAAATAGAACCATCAAATAAATTTTCCAAGGTCGTCATGTAAGGAAAATTTAGCATTCTAACTAAGAATATAATTAATATATATACATTCATAATTCTATGTGATTCTATATAAAAACAAATTCTTCACATATTAATACATGTGCTGTACATAAAAAACTGAATATAAGATTGATGTGCCTCTATGGGAGGATGAATAGTACTGATAGGGGGGTTGATTTTCCCTCATGCCAAACATAAAGGAATCTCTTCCATTATTGATGTAGACATGATGAAATGATAAATTAGACTCCTTATTGATATATTTTATAAACAATTTGTGGCCATAAGGATAATTTTGAATGATAATTAAGTTAATTATTGTTATTATTAAATTACCAGAAAAGCTCAGGATCTGAACGTACTTGGTCCTGAAATTTATTAAGAAAATAAAAATGCATACAACATAAAGACGTGTTACATGACACCTCCAAAACAAAAACAGATTCCTAACACCACCCAAAGAAATAACCATGTCTATAGACCCCAAGAGATACACAAAAACCAATGGAGAATACCACCCTAGGTTGCCAGCCCAAAACAAGTGGGATAAAGTATCTCACAAAAGAACCTAAGATATCCGTATATCTTCTCCAAATCCTACCAACTAACTAGCCGACCACCCACCATGGATCCAAATCACTGTTCCTCATCAAAGCATACTAGATATTGGAAAAAACCAACCCTCATCCTGAGGACTTCACCCTAGCTACGTCCACAATCATCTCCAGTCAAGTTGACCAGCCCGCAAATCCCACATCTCACAGAGAGTACGCAACGCGCCAGCCATCCAGGTCACCGCTCCACCCATCGGATTCCAAAACTGTGCTCCATCCACTCTCCATGCCGAGTTGAACCCCGACCTGATCCAACCCAGAAGTTGCCGACACATCGTCATCATCTCATCAGAACCCAAGCGCCATGTCCCCAACGTCCTCCCGTGTGCTGCCGTCGCTGGCCTGTCTTCCCCAGCCCCCTTATTGAATGGTTCAAGGCCCCCACAAGTGTCATATATATGGAATATTTTGTTTTTTTGATTATGTAGAGATATAAAAAACTAATAGGAACACTCCTAAAACATGCTTTAGGTATACTTGGGGATACATGGGTATGTTGGGTAACCAAGACAGTTGTATCACCCCGAGATTTTATGAGAAATATTATTTTGTTAATTTCTTTGATGTCTTGTGTTTTACGCTAAACCAAAATTAGATTGTTCTATATGAAACACTGTATTATCTTGTATTATACACAAATACTATTCTTGGCTTGTGTTGCACACAAGAGCGACCTTCCTCAAAACCCTGTGTTGTGCGCACTATCGAGTTTCACTAAACAACGATATATTGTTCTAATATTATTATGAACTAGCGATTATGAATAGTGTTGACCCCATTTTTAATTTTATAACATTATAATTTATCTTACACATATTCTAGAACATGTTATGAGAACAAAATAAAAATTTCGGGTAAAATAAGTATTTTTCAAAAAATGCAGTTTTTCCACCTTTTGATGGCACACCCATTTTAAATATAATTTTAACATTTATATAAGTTAAATTTGAAAAAATAAAATTCTTTTTTGGTATCAGGATATAAAAATTTACTTTGTAAATTTTTTTAATATTTTTTTGATAAGTTTCTTATTTTGATGAATAGTAAAAATACGCTAAATTTTAATTAAAAACAACTTTTTTCATCGAGATAATTTATATGGATAAATTATAATATTGAATGGTTTTAAATAAAAAATAGAATATATTTTTACTATATAATATACTTTATGTCATCAACATTAATTTTACATTGAATTCATAGGTAAAATCATTTCAATCTTCTGCAATGTTTTAAAAAAACCCATTTTTTCGACAACGAGATTAATTTTAAATTAATTTCTGCAACTTCTGTTTCTTGAATTTGGAAAAATGGATTCCATAATTGGAATCAATTGGCCCAAATTATGTTATTATTTTACTATTATTTTTGGGCATTATGAATAGTTACTACGGTAAATTTTATTTAAGTTTGTTAAAGGTAAATCGGGTAATTAAAGGTAAATATAATATTATAAAATTACCCTAACACTTTTATTAATATAATTGGATGATTATATTTAGTTATAAAATATACTTGGGTCAAAATGGTATCTATTGGAACCCACTTGTATGTGATTAATACCTTTTATTTATTTTATTTAAAGAAAAGAGAAATATATCTCACACAAACTTTAATAATTAGATTAATTTTAATATAAGGTTTTACAAAATATAAATTATATTATAAAAAATCATTTAAAATATATTTTTTTATTTATCATGATAATTTATTTGTAATTTTTAATAAATATTTAATTACCTTAATAGCTTATACATTAATGATGCAGAAATTATTTATTTAGTAAAAAATCAATAATATTGTTTTTATTAAAATAATAATACCTATCAAAAAAACCAGAAACCTGACAAAAAATTATTGGTAGAGTATATATATACCCTTATAATCCAAGGGTCGATTTTTGGACCATTTGGTGCCTTAAAAAGTAGATTAGAACATTTATATTATTTTATTTTAAATGATGTTAAAGATGTCACCTTCATAATTTAATGAATATAACACTTTAAATGTTGTAATTTTAAGATGATAAATTACATTAAAAGTATTATTACGAAAGATATTAAATTTATATTCATCATATTGTTTTATTTTTAATTTTTATGCAACATATAAGTATATTAAATAATTATACAAAAATGTTGTAGTAGTTATTTTATTAAGATAAATATCAAATAAATGGTTTTAAAAATATTAAAATAATTATTTTATGAAACAATTAATGTTCTCCATGAATTTTTTAGATTAATATTACATGTTATAAATCTATTAAATATTTTGGTTCGAACATATCTTCTGTGTGGATTTTATTTAAATTCAAATAAATGAATAGTGTCAAAATTTACACTATTGATATTTTATAAAAACAACATAATATTAAATTTCTTAAAAATCAAACAAATATTTAAAAAATATAAATTGAAATTTATATGGTCTAAAATTTCATAAATTATCCAATTATGGAAAATTTGTTACACATAAGTAAGTATTTATAACCATTTAAAATTTAGAATATTATTACCCCAAATTAAATTAAATACATTAAATAAGGATAAATCAAAATGATAAGGTTTAAAATAAAATAAAAACATGCCTAATTTGATTGGTTGATGTGATTAAAACCCTATATTTCCTAATATACTAATCTGAGTCACTTTTTATGTTTTTAGGTGGGGTTTGAGTTTATATTAATTTAATATTTTAGAGGTTTCCAAAAGTGACCCTCTCCTCTCTTATAAAAAGGGAACCTCCTCCCTCTCCTCCTAAAACCATTTTGAGCCTTCAAGCTTGACCTAACCTAGACAATTTCCCTTCTCCACTTCCCTATAATCATACTAGAGGTTTTGGTATTATTCAAAGACCAACATTAGTGACCTAATAGGAGATTTAGAAGAGGGGTGTCGAAGAATAGGTAATAACATTTAACGATTCATTAAAATTTATATCTTCTTTTAATTTTTCTTCATTATTTGTTTAATTCCAAAGTAATAAAATCAGTGTCACTCATATACTGATATGTTATTATAAATATGAAACAACCCTATTTCACCTTCTATCCATCATATAGAAAACAAAATCATACCACGTGCGTACGTATGAAATACCATCTCCACGACATGGTGTAATTTTCTTTTCCACCACCACCTTACTTGGATGGGTATAATGGTGGAAATAATAACAATATATGATTATTATAATATGATACTAATTCTGAGATACTATAAAACCCACTCCAATCCCATTCAATAATTATGGGAACCATATCGTCGCTTGTGCGTACGTACAGATTACCGTCTCCACGACGCGATGAGATTCATTCTCCGTGTTAACCATTCAAGAATGATTATTAAGTATATATAATAAATAAACATGAAATATATTACATAATACTTATATTTTATTTATGTTCATATATGTTTCATTTACCAAATTCCATTCAATTCAATAAGGAAATGAAAACAACGTTCATGAATACCTACGACCTACCGTCTCCATGAACGGAGTATTTCATTCCATTTATCGATCTATCATGTATATTAATATTCTGAATATATATTATATATAAATCATGTTTTAAATTATGGAATTAAGTAAATTAAGATATAAGTAATAATATCAAGAACAACAAGTCCAAACACATAGGATAAATGAAGCGATTTTACCCAAAAAGCTGCTTTAACATGGAATTAACAAAAGAAAGGGTAATATAAAGTCATAAGTGAATAATATATGATACAATAAATATTATTATGGTTCTTATAAAAGTTAATAATATGTTTATACCCACTATACAAGAATTTCAGACATGTACGGAAGAAATTGAACCTAAGGTAAGGGATTATTTCGTCTCACTTTTATTTCTGTGAGACAGATGCCTTAATCACCATCTATTTATTTTTTATGGTGTTTATTTTTACCATGAATTTTTTATTATTTTTATTATGGAGGATATGATATGAATTTTTGGACATGTACGATTCCACCAATCATAAAAGGTAAGGGATAATTTTTCATTCTCATTTTTATCCGAGATTGCTTATAAGTAAGTATTTACTGGGGTTATATTTACCATCCATGTCTGTGTTTTATAAAAAAAGTTTTCATAAAGTGTTTAATATTATTACATGTATGTTTAAAGTCATTTTTATCCCTTTTTGACTTTTACTTTGTAGTATGGAAGGAATCTTTCTTTTGTTTGCTGTACGAGGTACTTTTTGACTTTTCCGGAAAAAGCACAAGTTGAATGTTTTTTATCTTATATGGAATGAACAGAATTTTGTGGTTTCATAACGACTTATTTACATGAATATTCCTCTACAATATTTCATAATTATTTTCAACAAAATCATTTTATTTTAAAATTTCATGGAATTTTGAGAAAAGGAAATGTTTTTGAAGAAGAAAGGATATTTTCCTCAAGAATTCATTTTAAGTGTTTTATCAAAAACATTTTCCATATAAGATGACATTATTTAACATGTTTATGTTTCAAGTATAATGTATCTATTATTTACATGGTTTTATTTTTCTTATGATGAAATCATATCCATTTGTTTTATATGGATTATGTTATGATGGGATGATGTTTATGAAACCCATTTTATTCGTTGGGTTATGATGAATGATTTATATTTATTTTGTGGCACACGAAAGAATGATTTCATTATGAGATGGGTGGGACCTATATCTCCCTACAATGCATTGGGTAAAGATTTATATTTCATGAGATAGACATGGATGGAATGAAAAGTGAATCTGGTTCAGTAATATAGGGCTGGAATGGCTAGTAAACCCAGTTCAGTAATGGAATTTGTCCACTTTGATGGTCTTGGCAGTAATGCCTTGTCTACTATAGAAATCAAAACATGTTCTTAATGGTTGCCATAATTACATGTTTTATTCCCATGAAATTTTATCATGATTAATGTTCTTTTATGATCTATACCTTACGTACTGCCATGATTTATTTCACAACTCAAGATTTTGATGTTTAAACTTTATGTTCATGTTTTTTTAAGTTCAAATGTATATGGTTTGTTTTATTTTCACCATGATTACCCTTACTGAGAATTTGATCTCACCATTTATTTGTTTTCTTTTCCCTAGGATATAAAGAAAGGTTTTAGGTAAGAAAACAAAAGGGAAAGATCTTTATGGGAGATGTTGAAGATCTTTCACCATGATTAGAATATTGTGTTCCATGTTCCCAAATACACAAAACTATTATGGTCCATGAGTGTTTATTTTTGTTATGTATTAAGTATTATGAAAAAGTAATGTAATGTACATGTACGTCAAGCTTTGGGTCTCTACAGTTGGTATTATATGAAAGGTTTAGTCAACCTTTGGAAACTAGGATGAAAAAACTTTAGTGAGATCCCTAGAGATATGTATAAGGTATGTCTTGGGATGTCCCTAATTATAAGTATAAGTTTAGGTTATAGTCCTAGAATTATGGTAGAAATATTATAATAAAACCTAAGATGTTAGATATTGAAGGTACTACCCTTTTATTATGTTTTTTTCCTAGAATGATTTTTTTCTCTCACACTATTCTTTTTGGGTTTTAGACGATGGATAGAACCCTAAGAAACCATGTTGATCAATGTAATGGGAAATGAAATGATTTTCCTCCTGAACAAACCAATTTTATGGGAGATGTAGTGAAAAATATTATTCCTATACTTACACAAGCTATGAATCATTATGGAATTCCAAATGAGCAGATATAAGAACAATATTCTATTGTGTCCTTCATGAGGCAACGCCCACCGTCTTTCAGTGGGTCTTCTAATCCACTTGTTGTTGAAAAATGGATCGGTACCATTGAAAAGATATTTTCCATACATCATTGTTCAGAACATCAAAAATTCATTTTGGATGTTTACCATTTAGAATGTGTAGCAGACTAGTGGTGGACTCTAATTAAGAATATAAGGCCCCAAGATGAAACTGAATCCAAAGAATGGGACGAATTCAAGATCGTGTTTTCCAATAAGTACTTCCCACATATTATTTGTACAAAGACAGAAAAGGAGTTCCTTGGGCTTAAGAAAAATAATGATGAATCTGTTAGTATATACGAGGAGAATTTTAGAAGGCTTTTAAGGTATGAATCTGGATTTATCATCCAACCTGAAAGTAAAGTTGATCTATTCTTTAGTGGCTTAAAACCAAGTCTTCAAAGGGAATTAGCTATAAGAGACTTCAGTAGCTAAGAAGAAATTGTGCGTTGTGCTATCAAGGTAGAACTGGAAGTTGGTGTTAGATATAAATCTTATGGTTTTGACAAGAAACGGAAGATGGAGATTAGAGAAAAATCTCAAAACATTGGTGAATATAAGATGAATGTTTTTTATGATCAAAGTGCGGTAAGAAGCAAGGTGGAGATTGTCTTAAAGGGACTAGAAAATTTTTTAAGTGTAGAAAAGAAGGTCATCGAGCAGTTGAGAGTTGAAGTAATGGGAAAAAGATAGATAATGATGTGAATGGAGAAAAGAATGCAGAGAACGCACCACCAACACTTAAATGATACAAGTGAAGGGAATTGGGGAATTATGCTAACCAATGCCCTAATCCAAGGGTTAATGATGATCGACATCAACAAACTCTTAAGGAAAAGGACAAATGGATGTCATATGAGATCACTATTGGCAATGTTGAATATGAAAATGAAGTGGTGGAATGATTACGTGTCTATATAACAAGATTCCAAAATAGTGTTATGGAATCTCGTTTATAGTATTGTGGAATATTGGAATATCTATGTATTGGTTTTTTGTGGTTTTCAATAATTATATGGTACCATTAACCATGAAAAGTGATTGAAATATTTTTGGAAATATAATGATATGCGCATAATGGAGGGATAAGAAGATAAAGAGATGTTTGATAGTATTAATGAGCTCATGACTGATATAAGGACAATGTGATATCATGGTTTGAGAATATAGAAATTTGGGGATTTTGGTATGGGGAAAGAGTTAAAATTTGAAAGCATTCATGTTTCCACTATGGTTCTATGATAATTCATGTTTCAATATAATACATGATTAAGGTATTGAAATGTCTAGAATGTGACCAAAAACTTATATTTTATGATATATGAGGGATAAATGATGGTATTTACATGCTTGGTAGATGACCTCTCTAGTAATCATTTTCATTATACTATGAGAGTGGACATAAGTATTTTGGATAAGCCTAAAGATTGGAATGGATTAAGTTGGACATCAGATAGTATTTTTTAAGGATAGAACTTTTTGTTAGAATAGTTTTAGAAAAAGACAACCTGTAGGAAGAGAGACAACCCATCGTATCAGACAAGGATACAGGAATCGAACCCACTATTGAAGTGTGACATTCCTTTATCACATACCATTGGTCTACAGGAAGTCCCTAGTTAGTAGAAATTAGTTTTATTTTTTTAAGAGGTATGATAGATGAAGTATAAGTCCATTTTTGGAATCATATATGGTTAATATCACCATATATATACTTATGTATATTTAATAACTTTTGATAACCTTTTGTTTAAGACAGATGGAATGAACCATCATTCTATCACATGATCTGCTAACACTTCTCGAATGAAAAATTAAACTTAATTTCTTTAAGATATGAAGTGTAAATAGTTCAAGGAATGAAAAACGGTGAGATTGTACCAAAATCAATTAAGTATTTATCCTTATAAAAGAATTCATCAACTTTAGGGAAATGATCTTGAAAACCAAAAATGTTGTCCTAGTATACTCATATCCGATTAATCAGATGGTACCTTAGATTATCAAAAATTAATGGATTTGTGATTATTGGATTTTTAATATCCATGTTCTCTACCACTCTCTATCATGACTTGATTGTTATATTTCTCTTCCACATCCATGTTTTCACCTATGTTCTCCTATGTGGAAACCAAGTGATGAGTTAAATTGGGTAACCATTATATTTCATACTTTAGTTTTTAAAATTGAGTTTTAGTATTCCTTTTTACAATGTGGGTTTCAATGAAAGAAACTTTCATGTAGTAAACAATTTATAACCCCGACGAATTTAGAGGGTGAAATTCATTTTAGAGGGGGTAGAATGTAACACCCTGAGATTTTATGAGAAATATTATTTTGTTAATTTTTTTGATGTCTTGGGTTGTATGATAAAAAAAATTATCTTGCACTATACACAACATCGTATTATCTTGTATTATATGCAAACACTATTCTTGGCTTTTGTTTCACGGAAGAGCGACCTTCCTCAACAGCGTGTGTTGTACGCAATACTGTGTTTCACTAAACAAAGATATATTGTTAAAATATTATTATGAACCAGTCTTTATGAATAGTATTAACCAAATTTTTAATTTTATAACATTATAATTCATCTTACACATATTCTAGAACATGGTATGAGAACAAAATAATTTTTTCGGGTAAAATAATAATTTTTCAAAAAAATGCAGTTTTTCCGCCTTTTGATGGAACACCCATTTTAAATCTAGTTTTGACATGTTTATAAGTTCAATTTGACAAAATAAAATTCTTATTTGGAATCAGGATATAAAAATTTTCTTTGGACAAATTTTTGATATATTTTTTATAAGTTTCTTATTTTGATGAATAGTTAAAATATGCTAAATTTTAATTAAAAAAACTTTTTTTCATCGAGAGAATTTATATGTATAAATTATAATATTGAATGGTTTTAAAGTATAAATAGAATTTATTTTTACCATAAAATATAATGTATGTCATTAGTATTAATTTTACATTGAATTCATAGGTAAAATCATTTCAATCTTTTACAATGTTTTAAACAAAAACCCATTTTTTTGACAACGAGATTAATTTTAAATTAATTTCTGCAACCTCTGTATCTTGAATTTGGAAAAATGGATTACATATTTGGAATCAGTATTTATAAATTATTTTAATAGGCTACTTTTATTTTTGGTCATTATGAATAATAACTACGGCAAATTTTATTTACCATAGTTAAAGGTAAATCTGGTAATTAATGGTAAATATAATATTATAAAGTTACCCTAACACAAGTATTAATATAATTGGATGATTATATTTAGTACTAAAATATACTTGGGCCGAAATGGTATCTATTGGAACCCACTTGTATGTGATTAAGACATTTTATTTATTTTATTTAAAGGAAAGTGAAATATGTCTCACTCAAACTTTAATAATTAGATTATTTTTAGTATAACTTTATACAGAATATAAATTCAATTATAAATACTATATTTAAATATAATTTTTTTTATCATGTCAATTTATTTTTAATTTTTAAGAAATATTTAATTACCATAATAGCTTATACATTAATGATGTAGAAATTATTTAGTTATTGGAAAATAAATAATATAGTTTTTATTAAAATAATAATACCCATCAAAAGGACCATAAACTTGACCAAACCTTATTGGTCGAGTATATATATACCCTAATCATCCAAGGGTATATTTTTGGACCATTTAGAGCCTTATAAAACATATTATGACATTTATATTATTTTATTTTAAATGATGTTAAAGATGTCACCTCCATAATTTAATTAATATCACAATTTAAATGTTGTGATTTTAAGATGATAAATTAGATTAAAAGTATTCTTATGAAATATATTATATTTATCTTTATCATAGTACTTTTTTTAATTTTTATGAAACGAATAAGTATATTAAATAATTATACAAAAATGTTGTAGTAATTATTTTATTAAGATAAATATCAAATAAATGGTTTTAAAAATATTAAAATAAATACTATATGAACAAATTAATGTTATCCTCGAATTTTTATATTAATATGAAATTTCATAAATCTATTAATTTTTTTGGATCGAACATATCATCTGTGTAGATTTTATTTAAATTCTAATAAATTAATAGTGTCAAAATTTACACTATTGATATTTTATAAAAATAACATATTATTAAATTGTTTAAAAATCAAAAAATTATTTAAAAATTATAAATTGAAATTTATATGGTAAAAAATGTCATATAGTTTCCAATTAGGGATAATTTACAACACATAATTAAGTATTTATAACCATTTAAAATTTAGAATATTATTACCTCAAATAAAATTAAATAAATTAAATAAGGATAAATCAAAATGATGAGGATGAAAATAAAATAAAAACATGTCTAAATCTGATTTATTGATGCAATTACAACCCTATATTACCTCATATACTAATTTGAGTCACCTTGGAAGTTTTTATGTGGGGTTTCAGTTTATTATAAATTATTATTTTGGAGGTTTCCAAAAGTGCCCCTCTCATCTCTTATAAAAGGGCACCTCCTCCCTCCCCTATTAACACCATTTTAGCCTTCAAGCTCATTAAAAACATGACCATTTCCCTTATCCACTTCCCTATAAAAAGACTATAAATCCTGGTCTTCTTTAATGACCAACTTTAGTGACTTAAGAGGAGGTTTATAAGAGGCGTGTCGAAGAAGAGGTAATAACCTTTACTGATTCATTCAAATTTATTTATTCTTTTAATTTTTATTATTTATTTGTTTCTTTAAAAAATAATAACATCAGTATCAATAATATACTTATATGTTATTTTAAATATGAAACAACCATATTTCACCTTCTATCCATCCTATAGAAAAAGAAATCATCGCACGTGCGTACGTACAGAATACCGTCTGCACGATGTGGTGTAATTTGCTTTTCCACCACCACCTTTCATGGATGGGTATAATGGTAGAAATAATAAATATATATGATTATTACAACATGATACTAATTATGAGATATTTTATAATCCACTCCAATACCATTCAATAATTATGGGAATGATATCGTCGCTCATGCATATGTACAGATTATCGTCTCCACAACGCGATGAGATCCATTCGCCATGTTAACCATTAAAGAATGATTATAAATTATATATAATAAATAATCATGAAAGGTATTACATAATAATGATACTGGATTTATGTACATATATGTTTCATTTATTTAATTCCATTCAATTCAATAAGGAAATGAAAACAACGTTCATGCATATGTACGACCTACCATCTCCGTGAACAATATATTTCATTCCATTTATCGATCTAGAAAATATATTTACATTCTGAATATATATTATATATAAATCATGTTTTACATTCTGGAATTTAGTAAATCCATATATAAGTAATAATATCAAGAACAACAAGTCCAAACACGTACGATAAATGAAACGATTTTTCCCAAAATGCTGCTTTAACATGGAATTGACAAAAGAAAGGGTAATATAAAGTCATAAGTGAATCATATATGATAACATAAATATTATTATGGTTATGTTATAAGTAAATAATATGTTTAAAACCACTATATAGGATTTTCTAACACGCACAGAAGAAATTGGAACTAAGGTAAGGGATTATTTCGTCTCACTTTTATTTCTTTGAGACATATGCCTTAATCACCATCTATTTATTTTGTATGGTGTTTATGTTTCCCATTTATGTTTTATGATTCTTATTATAGAGGATATGATATGAATTTTTTGACATGTATGATTACACTGAACATTAGAGGTACGGGATAATTTTGAAATCTCATGTTTATATGATATTGCTTATACATAAGTATTTACTGGGGTTATATTTATCATCCATGTCCGTGTTTTATAAAAAACGTTTTTATAAAGTTTTTACTATTCATACATTTATTTTTAAAGTCATGTTTACCCCTTTTTTACTTTTAATATGTAATATATAGGGAATCTTTCTTTTTTTTACCATATGAGGTACTTTTTGACTTTTATGGAAAAAGTACAAGTAGAATGTTTTTTTAACTTATATGGCATGAACAGAATTTTAAGGTTTCATAATGAATTATTTCCATGAAGCTTTATATACAAAATTTCATGATTATTTTCAACAAAATCCTTTTATATTAAAATTTCATGGCATTTTGAGAAAATAAAATGAATTTGAAGAAGAAATTATATTTTCCTTAAGAATCCATTTCAATTGTTTTATCAAAACCATTTTCCATCTATGATGACATTATTTAATATTTTTATGTTTCAAGTATAATGTCTCTAATATTTACATGGTTTGATTTTTCTTATGATGAAATTATATCCATTTGTTTTATATGGATTATGTTATGATGGGATGATGTTTATGAAACCCGTTTTATTCATTGGGTTATGATGAATGTTTTATGTTTATTTTGTTGCACATGATAGAATGATTTAATTATGAGATGGGTGGGACCTATATCTCCCTCCAATTAATTTGGTAAATATTTAAATCTCATGAGATAGACATGGTTGGAATGGCTCGTGAATCTGGTTCAGTAATAGAGGCCTGGAATGGCAAGAAAACCCAGTTTAGTAATGGACTTTGTCCACTATGATGGTCTTGGCAGCAATGTCTTGGCTACTATGGAAATCATAACATGTTATTAATGGATTACACAATTACATGTTTTATTCCCATGATATTTTATCATGATTAATGTTCATTTATGATCTATGACTTACATACTGCCAAGATTTATTTCACAACTAAGGATTTTGATGTTTAAACTATATGTTCATGTTTTTTAAGTTCAAAAGTATATGGTTTGTTTTATTTTCTCCATGCTTACCCTTACTGAGAATTTGAGCTCACAATTTATATGTTTTCTTTTCCCAAGGATATAATGAAAGGTTTTAGGTAAGAAAACAAAAGGGAAAGATCTTTGTGGGAGATGTTGAAGATCTTTCACCATGATTAGAAGATTGTGTTCCAAGTTTCCAAAGACACTAAACTATTACTATCGTTGAGTATCTATTTTTGTTATGTATTAAGTATTCTATAAATGTAATGTAATTTACATGTACGTCAAGCTTTGGGTCTCTAGAACAATTGATTTTTTTGGTGAATTTTGATGCACCAATAATGTCAATTTAACACAGGTGAAAGTGTAAATTGATTCCATACTTCTTAAGGATCTCATGTACTAATTATAAATTATATGATAATAAGAAATTCAAACAATATTTGATCCTGAAATAATACATGAACAAACTAAGAAAAAAATAAAAATTACATAGTCTTTTAGTAATTTGATAAAAAAGAGATTGACATAATAGTAAATGGCCACTAGGATGAAGTGCATCGGATTAGAGGTAAAATGACTCATAAACATCCTTCTTACTCGCATTATGTGAATGAGAAGATCTTAGGAATACTGGTACATATGGTCCAAAAAAGGCATCACTTAAAAAGTAAAGAATTCAACTAACTTAAGCTGACAAATAGAAATTTTAAACTCACTTAAATTCAGTTATAATGTATGGTAAACAAAAATATAATAGAAATATATAAAATAAAATCACAAAAATAACTTGAATCTTAATTGGGTAACTTTTAAGTAGCCTACGATGACACTAATACTTGGAAAATTTCCACCCCATGGGCTGTACATGGTTTGTCAAACTATGTGGATAGAAGTGTGAGGGGCCAATCCCTTGGATAGTAAGTGTGTACAGTTGGTGTACAGTTATCCAATATATTCATCCAAGCTTTATGGAATGTAAAAGATAAAAAATGAGGATTTTTTATTTCCTTCTTGAAAACCACCACCCCTATTTTCTTATCTTCCAATGCATGCATAACATCCCTCTCATGGAGCTCCTTCTATACTCTCATAGGCATGGAGATATCTACCCTATTTATTTTCAAAAATGATTATCATAGGTATAATCAAATTCATACTAATAAGATATTAATTCCCCTTAATCTTTTATTCACTTGACTATCCATATTAAATGTTATCTTCATGTGAGAAAATTCCCTCTATTTTCCGGGTGTTTTTTTATTTCATCAGTTCCTCTCAAACTAGATCTAATCAAAGCCCTATATTGGATGAGTGGAATATAATATGTATAATGTAGTTTTTCTATAGTTTATTATTTTAGTGTATCTCATTTATAAATTACTGAATAATGACACATGCCAGAATCTCTATGTGTTCCCATTAAATCATGAAATTAAACATGCAGAGTCTAATGATTCAAATTAAATTACCTTTATTTATTAAATTTCACTATGGAAGGATTTTCACCTCAACATGAACCACCCCTTTGGTTATGTCACTCTTGTTCCATGACCTATGCCTATTTTAGGAAATTAAATCACCCCTTTCAGTGATGTTTCAAATATAAAATTTATAATGTTATTTAAATGTTTCAGACACCTTTTAAAGTGATTTCTAAGTTACAGTGCAAGAGATTTTTAAATTGAATTAAAAAAATTTGAATGAAAACTATGCCATATTTTATAATACCACAACCTATGTGGTTTTCTGTTTTATTAAATAAAAAGGGGAATCTAAATGGAAATTTATAAAATGATAAAGGGGGAATGTACCGATTTTAGAATACATGAATTGAGATTCTGTATACACATGTACATGAATAAAATTCTTCCTTATTCATGGTTTATTAATGGTAGGTGGTATTATAAACCTGGATTCATTATTAATTAAGTTTATAAGATTACATAAATTGTATCACTCCCTGAGTGGTACTTGGTTTCCCCTCTACGGAATGCCTTGGACATGCTCATAGGATGTTGAGATTGCATTTACAATGAGAGATACATGGGTTCATTCTAGGGATAACTTGGATAGGATTATTGGTTAATAAATTTATATTACCCCTTTAGAAATAAAAGAGTTTCCATTTTATGGAACTCCATAGAATGGGCATAAATACTAGATGTTCTCCACTCGCTCAGAGAGATACTTCAGTATCATTTGATGAAACACCTTAGACAAGCTCATTGAGAAGTTGAATAAGACGAGTGGTACTTGGGATTACTCTTTATAGAATACCAAGGATGGTCTCATTAAATAAATATAATAACCTAACTCCTTGAGAAATACATGGGTTCCACATTATGGAAATACATGGATGGTATCATAGAATGATTATTTTATCTCATGTTTGATTTTTATTACATATGTTTAGTATTAATTCCTTATTTTTATTTCAGAATTGACATACCAATCCCATGATTAGATTCTTGGTCTTATGTTCCTTATTAGAAATATGAACCCTTAATATATATTGTGATATTTTTGATGGTTTCCCTTAAATTATGATACCGGTGCAAGGATTCCCTTAATCAGAAAATAAATCTCATTATTATTATTATTTCTCAGGTGGATACACTAGAATTAAACCTCAGGTCCTCTCTAGTGAAAGTATATCTACAAAGACATTTTTATGATGTGTTCATATATATATATATATATATATAATGGCAGGTGTGTAGAGACATTTAGTATTAGGCTAAGTAAAGTAATATTTTCCAGGTGTCCTTGAGAAACTGGAGCCCGACTTGTTTACTTTTATTTATTTATTTATTTCTTTATTTGTTATACCTAAAAATCTTCATATTTTATACACATAACCTATATTATTTTACTCACCATTGGTGGTGGCTCACTAATTATGTATCACTTATTGTTCGGGACACCATTACACTGGGGTACCTGAAAAGACCTCATGTTTGTATGTTAAGGTTTATGGATTATTAATGTGTTGTTCATTTTACAAGGGGTAATATGAGAATTGGATTGAGTTAGATCTCATAATTCTCATGGAGATATCCTTAGGTGATTTTTTTCTTTTCTGTTTGCTTGTGTTGTATTGTATTACTTGATTTATTTTTACTGATTTAGATTATGTAGCAACGTCTGGACATGTAGGAAGGGTTTTATTTTTGGGATTCTCCATCTTATTAGTTTTTATTATTTTTCACTCATCATTAATTTTTTTATATTTATTCCACTACCTATTGATTTTTATATGATATAAAAATGTGTTACTCTAATTATAAGGGTATAATCACCCCATCATACCATCATTAGACACTCACAACTTTTTGGAATCCTATAACATATGAGGAGGCATGCTTTTATCCCAGTGGTTTTCTATCTTGGGGTAATATTGTTATCGGCTCCTGGGTTTGGAAACTACATAAATATTCCAACAATGATGGGGTTTGGATTTTCTTGGATAGAGGGTTCCTTAAGATGATGGTTTCAAGCCTTCTCATGATGTTTTTACTAAGTTAGGTTACAATATAATTTTTATTAGGACTTTTAATGGATGTTGGTTAAATTGAAATTTGGAACAGTCATTTAATTTGGGTGTTTTCTTCATATTTATTAAAGGGATAAATGAGACATCATTTCCATATTTTCCATATACATTAAAATGGAGGTAAGACTCTATCCTAATTTTATCTAGGGATTTTGACTTAATTAGATTATTTTGGTTATGGTATCAATGTCGTGTGTTAGGTATTTTTCTCACAATGACGCGAGAGGTGCATTGTAGACCTTTTATGTGTGGTCAAGTGTTTTTTTGGATAATAGATTCCACCACATTATGTTTAGCTTGATACTGATGGAGTGATGGGTGTTCCCCATGGAAACATGTTGTATAATGTTTAATTGACCTAACACGGATTCTTATGACACCACTTAAGATCTGATACATGATTTAAATAATGAAAACATAATTTATATATGTGATTAAATGTGAGGATTATTATTTTTTTGTTGGGGGGACCATGATATGATTCCAAGGCTTGGTGTGCCCATTATTATTATTATTATTATTATTATTAGGGGATCTTGGTTTCATTCCAAGGATCGAGTGTTCCTGTTAATATGATATGGTTAGGAGGCCTTTAGATGATTCCATAGTTCTGATATACCTCTTATTATTAAACTATTATGGGACCTTATACAAATTCCTTATGTATGGTATACCCCTTATTATTATATAGTTGGGGGACCATTGAAATAAATTTTGGCTAAGGTGTGCCCATATTTTTATATACATGATTATGGTACTTTGGAGAGATACATCCAAATATGATCAAAGGAAGTATGGTCAATATTGGGTACCATGCCTAACCTAAGGATTGATTATGGTTTATTTATTTATTCAATTTTTCCCTGGTTATTGATTTATTTATTCCACTGAGTATATAACATAAAAATATCACTATATTTACTATCTTTGTATGAGACAACCTTGGTGGTTCCTTACTAAGTTAAATAATCACACCCTTCATTGGTGTCATTTCATATGGTACTGAGCATCCATTATTTTTTAAAATTTTAGGTTGGGAAGAGGCCTAATGTAGCTTTACCGAGTAAGGTATATTATATGGTATTGGCGACGGGAATGAGGTGAGAGATATTGGTTCCTTAAGACTTTCTTGGGAACATGGTGAACCATGAGTTTTGTAACAACCCAATGTTTTTCAATAGAAATTCCCTTCTTATATTTATGTCATAATATAACATGAAATCACAACATAATGAACTACTAAGTGATAAGTGACCTTTAAACATAAGTTTTCCACTTCTGTGTTTGGAGTTTTGAAAATCTGACTTACACGGCAGTGTTCAAGATGTTTTTTGGAGTCTAATGAAACAAAAATATTTTTTTGTGAATAGTGACCTACCCTTATGAATAGTAACATACCATTATGAATAGTAATACGATCCTTATGAATAGTAAATCATCCAACATAAGAGTAACATTACCTATGAATAATTAAATAAAATTTAAACATCTTAGAAAGTGACAATTTGACCTTAGTAAACGTTTTGGAATTTTGTAAGTCATAAATAAATAATTATAATTAATTAATTAATTTGAAGGAAAATTTATTTACCTAAAATGTAATAAAAATTTCTTGAATCAATTTCTTATAGTTTTTAGATAATTTTATAAGACCCTATGTAATTTTTGAAAGCACTATAAAATCAATTTTAATCTTAAAAACTGTTTTTTAAGTAAATTATGATTTTAATTATATATTAAATTAATAATATTTGGATAATTATTTTTGAAAAATGAACTTCATTTTTGGATTCTACATGTCGAAAAATTGTTGGGGTAAATTTTTGGGATTTCTATGAGATACTTGAATTTTTGATGAATAGTTGAATCTGATAATTTACAATAAATGCTAAATAATGGATCAATTGAGTCATCAATGATGATTTGCTGATGTAAGCCCACTTGGTTTGGGATAACATGATAAAATTAATATTATTTTCCATTAAAGAATCACTATTCCTTATCTTATGGGAAATTAATAAACTAAATAATTTTATATTAAGGAAACCCCTCTCCCCTCCACTATAAAAGCCACCCTTCACACCCTCATTTCCTCACATCTCTAAAGCTCCAATACTTCTATAAACTCTACCAAAACACCTTCTCTATCCCCTCCCCACGTCCAAGAGCTGGTGGTCTCATAAAAATACCAAGCTTATTCCCTTAATAAGGTTCTCAAGAGGAAGATTCTAGAGGTAATTTCCCTCCATCTTCTCCTTTAATTTCCTTTGAAGTTCAAGTTCATTTCTTGATCTCTCCCAACCTATATTCATCCAAATTTTATTTTAAATACATTATTATACATATAATATAATTTTATGATTCTAATGGGATATTATATCATCCAACCCCCTTTCCCTCTTCCTTTTATTTTATTAAAGAGAACGTTGTTTGTGAGGTGTTAATTTATCACCTTCAAGAACGATATGCTTTCTTCTTCCATTTCTACCTTCATATCTGGTCATGAAACCATTTTTATGGTAAAAAAAGAATATTTTATTTGTATTATGTTCTATTTAATGTTCTTTAAATAACCTATGGCCATATTACTAAGTGATAAGTTAAAAAAAGTTCATTGTGATCCAAAAACCACCCAAATTGACCCTAATAACCATCATTTATTTATTATCTAATGATTCATCCACATGGATATAATATAATTAATAATAAGATCATTTAAACTCCTGTAATATCATTAATGACATGTAATATCATTTCTGGATGTTTACTTATGTTCTACCCAAACTTCAATTTAAGAATACAATTGAACCACCGAAGAAAAACCATAAAAACGAACATCCCAAAACAATGTTTTTAAGCTTATAAGTCATACAATGGAACATAATATCACAAAATGAAACCAGAATGAAAACTATAAATTTACACATGGTTATGGATTTCTAATTAATTAATATAATGTCATTATACAGGACATTAAAGAGAAGGAAGCATTCGGGTACAAGGTAAGGGGAAATTCTCGAACCCGACTTTCATCCTTCGGGTTCTCCCTCTTTCACTCCTTTTGATATGGTTAATCCTTAAAAATATTTTTTTCATCATTATATTTACTCTTCTAGGATATACACATTTTCACTGGTATTTATATAAATCCAAATGTTTTCTAAAAGAACTCTTCTTTCAAGAACAAACCTTTTACTTCTCATTCAAGATTGACGGTTCTTGTAACATGTATGTTATTACCTGATTATTTTAGGAACCAAATGTTTATTAATGTGTTCTTATGAGATGAAACCCATTACTTTTCATGGGTTCATTATGTTAATTTATGTTATATGTTCATTGTGGCATGCATGATAAATGATAATGTTATGATGTGGCGGGTGCACCCGGAATTATACAGTGCTCTAATGCATTCGGTAAAGTGATGAATCTCAAGAGTAAATTTGAAATGATGTGTGAACAAGATTATATCTTTGTTCACAAGTATGTGTGGTAGTTAACCACAAAGACATGATGTTTCATTATTAACCATTTCCACAATTCAAGTCTTTTATTAATGCTCCTCTCATGTTCATGATCTTTTGCCTATGTTATGATTATGATCACACCATGCTATATTGTTATTATATATCCTCTTACTGGGCTTATAGATCACCCATTTTTATGTATATCCTCTGGTAGATACATGTACTAAGGAGAGGAAAAGTTCCAATAAGAAGCTAGAGAATAATAAATTAAATAAATGTTTATGCTAGATTTTTTATTTTGTTATGTGTGGTCCTAGTTTCCCCAAGAAACTAAACCTTTGGAGCCTCTATGTGTAGTACTATTATGTTTTTTATCTTTGAAATGATTTAATAGTAATGTAAGAAAAGGCTGGGTCTCTATAGTTGGTATCAGAGGCAAGGTTTAGTTAATTTGGGAATTAGGATTAGTGAACCCTAGAGGAAACCTATATCATGAGAATAAGTACAAATATGAACACATGAATAATTACTTAGGGATCCCATATATTATGTTTTTGGCATACATTATTTAAATGAATAAGTTATTCATGACTTGTTTACTGATGTTTTATTCTATCCTTTTCTATTTTATAAAATGGTGGTATCTAGGATAAATCAGGCCAACAACTCATGCGAGGGCCAATGCAATGATTGCCCGAACGACATCCCCCATGATTTGGGAGGTGGAGTTCAAAACTTCATGGAGATGCTTACCCAATTATATTATTTTATTAATAATAACCATAATAATGGGGAACATCCTACTTCAACAAAGATGGAGTAACTCGCTATCAAATTTTTTATACGGCAATGACTACAGACGTTTTTTGGATCTTCCGATCCAATAGTTGCGGAACAGTGGGTCAACTCCATGGAGAAGATCTTTTCTATGATTCACTATTCTGAGACAGAGAAGGTGACTCTAGTTGTTTATCTTCTAGATGGAGAAGCTGATCAATGGGAAGATTTGATCAAGAACACCAACCCAAGGGAGGAAATTGAAGATATGGAATGGGAAGACTTTAAGATAATGTTTCTTAATAAGTATTTCCCATGAAATCTTCTCATGAATATGGAGAGAGAATTTATAGAGCTCAAATAAAAAGAAGGAGAATCTATCACAACCTATGAGGAAACTTTCACAAGGCTCTAAAGGTATGCTTCATTTTTTGTTATCAACAATGATATAAAAAATGATATATTCTTTAGTGGAATAAAACCACACCTTTGAAAGGGTCTTGCAATTCGAGACTTTGGGAGTTATAAAGAAGTTGTTCGATGTGCTCTCAAAGTGGATATGGAGTTTGGAGAATGGTCCCATCGCTATGGTGATAAGAAAAGAAAGATGGAGTTTCAAGCCATTGGATCTAATGATAAAGGTGGGAAGAAAAATCGACGAACCACATGCCAAAAATGTGGGAAGTTGCACAATGGGAACTGCCTCAAAGGGACGAGGAAATGATTCAAGTGTGGGAAAGGACACCATGCTCAAGTGTTTCGAAAAGACACGAAAAGGAAGGAGAATATAGCCGATGAAAGGAGATAACCACTCATGGTTCAATTCTACAACTGTAGGGAGCTAGGGCACTATGCAAACTAGTGCACTAAACCTTGAGTTCTCGAGGGTAATCAACGTCAACAGCCCCCAAAGCCAAAGGAACAAGGTAAGGCTTATGAAATCACTACAACATAGTTGGAGGATGATAATGAAGTCGTATAAGTTACACTTCCTATTCACTCAAGAATGGAAAAAGTCTAATTTGATTCTGGTTCTACGCATTCCTTTATATCTTGCTAGTTTTCTAGAACTATAGAATCGAAGCCCCAAATACTTGAAGTAGAGATATCTATAAAAACACCAAGTGGTGCAATCTTTGCAACCCAAGTGTTTGAATCTTATCCTGTTGGTGTATGTGGGAATATTCCTTCAGCAAATCTTGTAATACTTCCCTTGGTGAAATTCGACGCTATAATGGTAATGGACTATCTCTAGTTATATAGAGTGCATATCAACTATCGGGAAAAGGAAATATCTTTTCATATTCCAAACCATCTCATGCTCCTCTACAAATGTAATGAAGATCATGAATCTCCTTTTAAAAATACTTAAATGGTGTGGGTATGGATTTCCTATGAATAAATATACCTCACACAAATGGTTGAGTCAAAGGAAAGTTCCATACTTGAGAAAATGCCCATCGTGAGGGAATACGACGATGTATTTCCCAAAGATTTACCAGTAATTCCCCCCGATTGTGAGGTAGAGTTATCAATTGAACTCATACCTGGAGCTACACCTATCTCGAAGTGCCCCTATAAGATGGCTCATATCGAACTTGATGAGTTAAAGAAGCAGCTGCAAGAGCATCTGGACAAAGGGTTTATATTCCATAGTCCATCACCTTGGTGTGCACCAGTGCTCTTTGTGAAGAAGAAGGATGGAACAATATGGCTGTGTATCAATTATCGAGAACTCAACAAGATCACTATAAAGAACAAGTATTATCTCCCAAGGATTGATGATTTGTTTGACCAGTTAAGGGGAGCTCAATACTTCTCAAAGGTGGATCTTCATTCTGGATATCATTAGGTAAAGGTGAAGAAGGAATATATTCAGAAGACTGCCTTCCGAACAAGGTGTGGGCACTATGAGTTTTTGGTGATTCCCTTTAGACATACTAATTCCCCTGAAATCTTCATGGATTTGATGAATAGAGTCTTTAGACATTACCTCAACAAATTTTTGGTAGTGTTTATCAATTATATTCTCATCTACTCCAAGATAAAGGAGGAACATGAAGAGCATCTAAGACTTGTGTTGCTGACATTAAGAATGGAGAAGTTGTACACCCAGTTTAGAAAGTGTGACTTTTGGATGAATCAAGTCAATTTCTTGGGATATGTGATCACAAGTGAGGGAATTTCTGTGGATCCTTCAAAGACAAAGGTTATTGAATAATGGCCCAGGACCACTTGTGTCATAGAAATCCGTAGTTTTCTTGGGTTAGCTGGGTACTACCGACGTTTTGTGAGAAACTTATCACGATTGTCAAGCCCACTAACTAAGTTAAAAATGAAAGGGGTAAAGTATGTTTGGATGGAAGAATGTGAGGGAAGCTTTATGGAACTAAAGAGAAGGTTTATCATTGCACCTGTACTCACACTACTGAAAAGTGGAGAAAGTTTTGTGATATACAATGATGCTTCAAAGAAAGGGTTGGGTTGTGTACTCATGAAAAATGATAATGTGATAGCCTAAGCCTCACGACAGTTGAAGATCCATGATAAGAACTACCTAACACATGATCTAGAGCTGGCAGCCATGATTTTTGCTTTGAAAATCTGGTAGAACTACCTTTATGGTGAGAAGTGTGACATATACACCGACCACAAGAGCCTAAAGTATATATTCACACAAAAAGAGCTCAACATACGTTAAAGGCGATGGTTAGAGCTAATCAAGGATTACGATTTCTCTATTCACTATCATCCTGGAAAGGCAAACAAGGTAGATGATGCTCTAAGTAGAAAAGAACCTGCTACTCTATCCATGTTGCAGATTGAGAAAGACCCTATCTTCTTGGATATGAAAAGAATGGATTTTGAAATCATAAGGGCAGGGGATACTTCCTACCTTGCCTAAATGATTGCACAACCATCCATCCAAGAGAGGATTAATGAAGCACAATGAGATGATGTGGAGATACAAAAGAGGGTGAATGCAGTAAAGGAAGGGAAATTACAAGAGTTCCATATCGATGATGATGGTGTGATTCAGTTTGGAACGTGGCTTTGTGTTCCTTCATCACCCGAGATAAAGAAGGAGCTATTAGATAATGATCAACTTTCTCTATCCATCCTAGTATTACCAAGATGTACCGTGATCTTCGAGAACACTTCTGGTAGGATAACATAAAGAAGAAGATTGCAGAATATATATCAAGGTGCTTGGTTTGTCAGCAAGATAAATCTGAGTGACAAAAGTCCAAGGTTATGATGCAACCATTTCCTATACCCATGTGAAAATGGGAAAATTTTACTATGGACATTGTCATGAGTCTCCCAAAGACGTCAAAGGGAAATAATGAGATATGGGTTGTGGTTGATCAACTCACCAAGACTGCCCATTTTTTTTCTATTCAGGAAGATCTCTTACTTGAAAAACATGAAAAGATATATGTGATGGAAGTGGTGAGATTGCATGGTGTTCCACTATAAATTGTCTCTGACCGTGATCCAAGGTTCATATCTTTGTTCTGGAGGAGCTTTCAACATGGTTTGAGTAATGATTTAAATTTCAGCACGACCTATCACCCCCAAACTGATGGAATGTCTAAAAGGACTCTTCAGACGCTTGAAGATATGCTAAGATCCTTCTCTCTTGAATTCAAAGGTGGTTGGGATCAACATATCTCATTGGTTGAGTTCTCATACAACAATAGCTTCCACTCGCGTATTCAGATGGCTCCGTATGAAGCTCTTTATGGGAAGCGATGTAGAACTCCAACCTGTTGGGATGAAGTTGGAGAAAGAAAGATACGTGGGCCTGATCTTGTCCAAGAGATGACCAAGAAGGTTCAAGTCATCTAGAAACACATCAAAGCTGCTCAAATTCAGAAAAAGAGCTATGCTGACAACCGTTGAAGGGACTTGGAGTTCGACGTTGGAGATAAAGTATTCCTTCAAATAACTCCATGGAAGAGAGTCATGCCATTTAGGAAGAAAGGGAAGCTAAGCCCAAGGTATATTGGCCCCTTTTAAATCCTTGACCGCATAAGATCCATGGCCTATAATCTTACACTTCCACCAAATATGGATCAAGTTCATGATGTGTTTCATGTATCACTACTGAGGAAGTACATACCAGCCCCCTCACATGTACTAAACTCAGAGGTAGTGCACCTAGAAGATGATATTTACTATGAGGAGAAACCAGTAAAGATTATAGATTTGAGAGATAAGGTTCTATGCAAAAAGACAACCCATCTTGTCAAAGTGTTGTGGAGGAACCATAAGTTTGAGGAAGCAACTTGGGAAACAGAAGAGGCAATGAAGGAGAAACACCCTCACCTGTTTGTGTAAAGTGAAATTTCGAGGGAAAAATTTCTTAAGGGGGAAGAATGTAACAATCCAAAGTTTTTCAATGGAAATTACCTTCTTATATTTATGTCATAAAATAACATGAAATCAACACATAATGAACTACTAAGTGATAAGTGACCTTTAAACATAAGTTTGTCACTTCTGTGTTTGGAATTTTGAAAATCTAACATACACGGTTGTGTTCAAGATGATTTTTTGAGTCTAATGAAACAAAAATAATTTTTGGTGAATAGTGACCCAACCTTATGAATAGTAACATACCCTTATGAATAGTAATATGACCCTTATGAATAGTAAATCATCCAAGATAAGAGTAACATTACCTTTTAATAATTAAATAAAATTTAGACATCTTAGAAAGTGACAATTTGAACTTAGTAAACGTTTCGGTATTTTTTAAGTCATAAATATATAATTATAATTAATTAATTAACTTAAAATAATATTTATTTCCCAAAAATTTATTCATAAATTATTGAATCAATGTCTTATAGTTTTTAGATAATTTTATAAGACCCTATGAAATTTTTGATAGCACTATAAAATCAGTTTTAATCTTAAAAACTGTATTTTAAAGTAAATTATGATTTTAATTAAATATTAAATTAATAATATTTAGAAAATTATTTTTGAAAAATAGAATTAATTTTTCGATTCTACATGTTGAAAAATGTTTGGGTTAATTTTTTGGGATTTTTCTGAGATACTTGAATTTTTGATGAATAGTAGAATCTGATAATTTACAATAAATGTTAAATAATGGATTAATTGAGTCATCGATGATTCTCTGCTGATGTAAAATTTAGAGACCCAAAGCTTGACATACATGGAAATTACATTACTTTTGCAGAATACTTAGTATATAACAAAAATAGACACACAAGGACCGTAATAGTTTAGTGTCTTTGGAAACTCGGAATATAATCTTCTAATCGCGGTGAAAGATCTTCAACATCTCCCATAAAAATCATAACCCTTTTTTTCTTACCTAAAACCTTTCTTTATATCCTGGGGAAAAGAAAACATAAAAGGGGTGAGCTCAAATTCTCAGTAAGGGTAAACATAGAGAACATAAAACAATCCATATACATTTGAATACAAAAACTTGAACATAAAATCAAAACATCAAAATCTTGAGCAAAGACATGAATCTTGGAAGTACGTAAGTCATATATCATAAGGGAACATCAATCATGATAATATAGAATGGGAATAAATCATGTAATTGTGGCAACCATTAAGCACATGTTATGATTTCTATAGTAGCTAAGGCTTTGCTGCCAAGACCATCTTAGTGGACAAAGTCCCTTTCTGAATCGAGTTCACTCCTCGTTTCAGTCCTGTAACACTGAACTAGATTAACTTACCATTCCAGCCATGTCTATCTAATGAGATATAAATCTTTAACCAATGCATTGGAGGGATAAATAGGTCCCACCCATCTCATAATGAAATCATTCTTACTTGTTCCACTAAATAAACATACATCATTCATAATAACCCAACAAATAAAATGGGGTTTATAAACATTATCCCATCATCAAATAATCCATATAAAAGAAATGGATAACATTTCATAATAAGAAAATTGAAACCATGTAAATCATAGAGACATTATACTTGAAACATACACATATGAAATAATGTCATCATAGATGGAAAATGGTTTTGATAAAACACTTGAAATGAATTCTTGAGGAAAATATCCTTTCTTCTTCAAAAATAAAATAATTTTCACAAAACATCATGCAATTTTAAAAGAAAAATATTTTGTTGAAAATAGTAATGAAATATTTTGGAGGAAGCTTCATGAAAATAAGTCTTTATAAAACTGTAAAAATCTGTTCGTGCCGTATAAGTTAAAAAACATTCTTCTCGTACTTTTGCCAGAAAAGTCAAAAAAGTACCTCGTAACGTAAACAAAAGAAATATTCCTTACATACCATGTAGTAAAAGTAAAAAATGGCTAAAACGAAATTTAAACATACATGAAAAAACTTTTATAAAACATGGACATGGATGATAGAAATAACCCCAGTAAATACTTTCGAATAAGAAATCTCGGATAAAAACGAGATTTGCAAAATTATCGCTTACCATAGGTCCGATATGCTTCGTACGTTTTCGAACCTCATGTATAATGATTTAAATAATTTCATTGAATTATTATAGAATAATATTCATTGTTATCATATCATATATGGTTCACTTATGACTTTATATTACCCGTTCTTTTTGTAAGTTCCATGTTAAAGTAGCATTTTGGGTTAAATCGTTTTATTTATCGTACGCGTTTGGACTTGTTGTTCTTGATATTATTACTTATATCCTGATTTAATTAATTTACAGAATGTAAAACATGATTTATATATAATATATATTTCATTATATACATATATATATGATAGATCGATTAAATGAAATGAAATACACCGTTCATGGAGACGGTAGGCCGTACGTACGCATGAACACTATTTTCGTTTCCTTATTGAATTGAATGAAATTAAGTAGATGACATACATATATATAAACATAAATCTAGTATCATTATTATGTCATAAATTTAATGATTACTTATTATATATACTTTATAATCATTCATGAATGGTTAACATGGAGAATGAATCTCATCGCGTCGTGGAACGGTAGTCCGTACGTACGCACGAGCGATGATATCATTCCCATGATCATTTAATTGCATTGAAGTGTATGTATAATATTTAATAATAAATATCAATTTTCAATAATCATATATAGTTATTTATTTACACCATTATACCCATCCAAGTAACGTGGTGGTCAAAAACAGATTACACCACGGCGTGGAGACGGTATTCCGTACGTACGCACGCGCGGTGACTTCATTTTCTGTAGGACAGATAGATGGTGAAATAGGGTTGTTTCATACTTATAATAACATATCATTATATTAGTGATACTGATGTTATTAATTCATAATGAAACAACTAAATAAGAATAAGAAGAAGAAGAAATAAAGTTGAAAGAATCAGTAACATATATTACCTCTTCTTTCGATACGCCTTTTTGAAACCTCCACTTAGGGAACTAAGATTGGTCTTTGAAGAAGACCAGAACTTCTAGGATATTTATAGGGAAGTGTAGAAGAGAATTTGGCAGGGGTTGGCCAAGCATGAAATCTCAAAGTGGTGTGAGGAAGAGAGGGAGGAGGTGCCCTTTTATAAGGGAGGAGAGGGGCACCTTTGGAAAAACTAAAAATATTATTTTATTATAAAGTCATATTCGGTTTTTAATAGCTCCAAATTAATTTATTTAGAATATAAGGTGGGTATGGGTCGAAATCCTCTCATACAATATAATTTAGACAATTTTATGTATCTATTTTAACCTTATCATTTAGATTTAACTTTAAGTTAGATAATTTAACTTTTACCGCGTCTTCTTGTTTTCATACACTATAAAGTTAATAAACTTACTATAACAAGCCAAACGAATCCCAAGTTGTTTATTATTAATATATATAACCTTAGCTAAGTCATTTGGCCGAACCGTAGATTTTTAGGAATAAAATAACAATTAATAATATAATATTTGTTTTAAAAAACCATTTTATGTCAATTTTGACACTATTTGGTAATTGATTTTTTTGGAAATTATAACAGAATGATTAGTTCAAATAAAGTTACTTAAATCAATAATAACATGTAATATTAACCTAGAAAATTATTTTAATTCATAAAAAGTCTCAAATTATATTTATTTGGGTATTTATAACATCAATTATGTCAATATTTCGTTAATAAGATAATTAATGCATCATCATTGTGTCATAAATAAATTAAAATAGTTAATGTCTAAAAATTATAAATAAAATACCATTATGTATTAAATAATTTTATCTTTCTAATTTATATTTATATCCGAATTTATCTTATGTATAACCCTATATTAAAAATTATTTAGTTATTAAACATTGATTTTAAATATTTTAACCCTTCTTTAAATAAATTAATAATGAATGTCCTAATCTAATACAAGTGGGCCTAAATGGTCATATTTTATTCCTAAGGTTGTTTTTGGTCGAATTACACTTATCCAATAGAATTATAACATGTATTAGGGTAATAATAATATCATTTTTACCCTTAATTACCCTATTTACTTTTAACCGTGGTAAAAAAAAGTAAAAAGTTACTATTCACCAAAAATTATTTTCATCTCATTGAACCACATTTTACTTACTGACATCAACCGTGTCTCTCAGATTTTTAAAATTCCACTCACAGATGTGGTAAAATTATGTTTTATGTGAATTTGGAAATTCTCCTAGGAGGTGGGTAAAAGGCGGTGAAAAGTTCAATAAATTTTTTATATGTCTAAAATTATTATAAAATGACTCCAATGAATTACATTGAACTTATATAGGTATTATGTATCAATTTTGACCTAAAATAAATTTAAATAAAATAAATAATTATTTAAATAAAAAGTTGGTTTTTAAATAGTAACCCAGAGTTTTCACTATTCATCAAAAATTGAAAGTTTTCAGAAAAATACCAAAATTTCACCCTGGGCTAATTTCGATATTCAGAATCCAAAAATGAAGTCCATTTTGAAAAATAAAATTTACAAAATTTTAAAAATTGGGTATTACTGTTCATAACAGCTAGTTTTAATAATATTTTAATAGCATATCGTTGTTTAGTGAAACTCGGTATTGCGTACAACACACGCTATCAAGGAAGGTCACAATTTCATGTAATGCAAGCCAAGAAAGAGTTGAGTGTTGTGCAAGACTCCTTTGTTGTTTCGTTATAACAGAATCCAACCATTTTTCATTTATACATTGAATATATATATATATATATATACTCAATGTTTCGTAGAATTACTATTATCAAACGAACTTGAAATTGTGTGTAACACAATCTAAGAATAGTGTTGCGTATACTGCAAGCTAATACAGTGTTGCGTATAGCACACGATAATCTTGTTGTAACATAAAACACATGACATCAAATAAATTAAAAAGAATATTTATCATAAAATATTTGGTTGTCACATAAAACCATTTGGTTTGGGATCACATGATAATATTACTATTATTGTTCATTCAATACTCACTATTCCTTGTCTTAAGGGAAACTAATAAACTAATGAATTTTATATTAAGTAAACACCTCTCCCCTCCACTATAAAAGCCTCCCTTCACACCCTCATTTCCTCACAACTCTAAAGCTCCAATACTTCTATAAACTCTTCCCAAACCACTTTCCTAGCCCCTCCCCCACGTACAAGAGCTGCTGTTCTCATAAAAAGGCAAAAGCTTAGGCCCTTAAGGAGGTTCTCATGGGGAGGATTCTTGAGGTAATTTCACTCCCTCTTCTCCTTTAATTTCCTTTCAAGTTCAAGTTCATTTCTTGATCTCTCCCCACCTACCTTCATTAAAATTGTATTGCTACTCTAGTATTATAAATATACTGTAATTTTATGATTATAATGGGATATTATATCATCCAAACCTCTTTCCCTCTTCCTTTTATTTTATTAAAGAGAACGTTGTTCATGAGGTGTTAATTTATCACTTTCAAGAATGACATGCTTTCTTCTTCCATTTCTACCTTCAGATCTGGTCATGAAACCATTTTTATGGTTGAAATAGAATATTTTATATGTATTATGTTCTATTTATAGTTCTAGAAATAACCTATGGCCATATTACTAAGTGATAAGTTAAAACAAGTTCATTATGATCCAAAAAACCGCCAAAATTGACCCAAATAACCATCATTTAATTCTTATATAACGATTCATCCACATGGATCTAATATAATTCATTATAAGATCATTCAATATCCTGTAATATCATTAATGAAATGTAATATCATTTCTGGATGTTTACTCATGTTCTACCCAAAATTCAATTTAAGGATACAGGTGAACCACCCAAGAAAAACCATAAAAACGAACATCCCCGAACAATGTTTTTAAACTCTATAAGTCATCCAAAGGAACATAATATGGAATAATGAAACCATAATGAAACCTATTAATGTACACATAGTTCTGGATTTATAATTAATTAATATAATGTCATTATACATGACATTAAAGAGAAAGAAGCATTCAGGTACAAGGTAAGGGGAAATTCTCGAACCCAACTTTCCTCCTTCGGGTTCTCCCTCTTTCACTCCTTTTGATATGGTTACTCCTTAAAAATATTTTTTTCATCTTTATCTTTACTCTTCTAGGATATACACGTTTTTACTGGTATTTATGTAAAACCAAATGTTTTCCAAAAGAATTATTCTTTCAAGAACACACCTTTTACTTCTCATTCAATATTGACGGTTCTTGTAACATGTATGTTATTCCCTCATTATTTTGGGAACCCAATGTTTATGAATGTGTTATTATGAGATCAAACCAATTATTTTTCATGGGTTCATTATGTTAATTTATGTTATATTTTCATTGTGGAATTCATGATAAATGATAATGTTATGATGTGAAGGGTGCGCCAGGAATTATACAGTGCTCTAATGCATTGGGTAAAGTGATAAATCTCATGAGTAAATGTGAAATTATGTGTGGACAAGATTCTATCTTGGTTCAAAAGTATGTGTGGTATTTAACCAATAAGACATGATGTTTTATTTTTAAGCATTTCCACATTTCAAGTCTTTTGTTTATGCTCCTCTCATGTTCATGATCTTTTGCCTATGTTATGATTATGCTCACACCATGATATATTATTCTGATCTATCCTCTAACTAGGCTTCTAGCTCACCACTTTCGATGTATATCCTCAGGTGGCTACATGTAATAAATAGAGGACAAGTGCCGATAAGAATCTAGAGAAGAATAAATTAAATAAATGTTTATGCTAGATGTTTTAAATTATTATGTGTGGTCCTAGTTTTCCCAAGAAACTAAACCTTTGGATCCTCTATGTCTAATACTATTATTTTTTTTATCTTTCAAAAGATGTAATAACAATGTATGAAAAGTCTAGTTCACTATAAGTTTTGACTGAGAAGGAAATTTTTTCCTAATATTATTGAGATTTGACATTTAAATATAAAATAAGTGAGGTATTAGTAGAAAATGTGAGTTTTATAGTGGTGGAAACCACATATAGGTAAATGGGTTATGATAATAGTTTACATGTGGTGATACCAATATAGGTATGTGGTGCCTATAATTTTTTTAGGGATGATAACTTAAAGTGATATTGGATTTGGTATTAAAGTGATTATTTAAGGGTTGTAAGTTTATGATATTAGACCCACTTGATTCTGTAAGTGGATCACGATAATGGTGAGAACATGAGTATATTAACTGAGTGGGTTATTGGACCATAATAATGTGTTTCATAAATGATTTAGATGGTGAGGAACATCATGGATAAAAATTGGTTATATAGGAAAAAGCCTATGGTGGGGATCATAAATGGTTTAGTGATTATTTAATCGAAGAAAACACGGATTTGTTGAATTTATGAGTGTGGGTAAATATTTTCTCAGTGTTTAAGTGATAATAAAGAGCGCTGGATCGAGTTTTGGTGACTGAACACCTTAAATTCAGAGGAATTCATTGGAAATGTGTTGAGAATTTGGATATGAAACATGACCCATTAAAATTAATTTAATGTCTTGAATATGTAAATAATTATGTTTGAATAAAAATAAGACATAATTAGGATGCTAAATGTTATGGTTGGGAGATTTTAACACCCAGTGTCCAAAAAGGTGAGAAAATTCAAAGGGAATTTGAATTTTTGATTTACTGAATGATCCATTTGGTGAACTGAAACTGGAACACGATTGCAAGATTTTGGATAGATTAAAAAGTTGATTTTGGATGTGGAAAGTGGTTTTTTTATAATTGAGGTTTCTTGATAGAGTAATGGATAAAAATATGGGTAACATGGATATTGAAGCTTCCAAATGCTAGCCAGTGTCCCCGAGCAGCTAACTAATGTGATAGGCAGTAGACTAGTAGGCTTCCAGGGGTTACCGTCTATATGATGAGAAATTATCTAGCCAGAGTGCTTGGACTAACTCACCTATGGGGCTTTTAGTGTATTTTTTAAATGGGGAAAATTTGATCTTTTCAGTGTCGGCCCTCGCTTGAGATTCAGAAGCCATGTAAGACTTATAGAAAAAGTGGGTTCTCTGGACCCAACATGAAAAGTACGTTTTTATTAACATATCAAGTATATAGAGAGTTTTTTATAATGTACACTTACAAAAATGGTTTTAATATTTCTACATTCACTATTTATATGGTAATTTCCTTAAATTACTTGTTGTATCAAAAGGTTAAAGAAATTACTAGGCTATAATGAGAACATAGAGATACTATAATAGTAATCCTAAACATATAACCTATAGTCTAGATGTATGAAAATGATAAGATAATAATGATGTATGAAAATCATGTATTGGGGGCTAATAAGAAGCTCAAATTCTTCTCATAAAGGTCACACTTGGTGATCTTGTATAGATGAGATCATGAGTAATGAGTCGCTAATAGAAGCACCCAATGTTTCAGGTTTCATTCATGGTTCTTATATGTGAACAAATGTAATGGTCACTTGGATTTTTATTATTATCTATGTATAGTAAATAAAGATCCATGGTAGAAGAAGGTAATTCCATATAGTAATGTCAATGAATAATAATTTGAGAAAGGATGATGACATCAAGGGTGCATCTTAATTTATGAGATATAATGAGATAAAGATATTATATTTCATGGGGTGTGTTCGTATAAGGATTTCATTTATATGACTATTACAAAACTCCTTAGGGTCCTTGATGGGTTGCAATACTACACTTCTGATCAGTGAATAATATTCACTACTTTTGAGATATGTTCTTAGAGGGACACACATCTAGCTTATTTAATAGGCTAACCTATTTTATTAAATAATATTTTATGACATTGTGGGTGCCACCCATGATATGAGTTAATGGTCAAGCTTGAACACCCACTATTAAATAAATGAATTAATATTATTCGTGTTTAGAATAATTTGAATTGAAATTATTTATTAAAATCATTCACAAGATATTAAGCGAATACAACAGAAAATATTTAATGAAAAAAGATTATTTTAACATTCATTGTTTTCTTTATATTTTTGGGAATTAAAACTTGGTTTTATATCTCTATTTTATTAAATTATTTATTTATTATATAATAAGTAACTGATAATAATATAAATTATATTTATGACTTAGTAAAACAATCATAATATCTCATTTATGGATTATTTAGTAGGTAAAAACTATTTGGGGGCCGAGGAACCATTTTTTAATATTTTAATATTCACTGTTTGTTTAATATTTTTGGGAATAAAAATTTTAGTTAATGACTCACTTTTATCACACAATATATTTATTATATTACAAGAAAATGATAAAAATATAAATTACATTTATGACTTAGTAAAACAACCACGAGATATTTTTTGTGGCTTATTTAGTAGGGAAAACATATTTCAGGGATGGGGAACCATTTTTGAGAATTTTAAACCTCACTATATAAGAGAATAAATGCTCTTTTTGGGGTACTATTCATTGTATTAACTTTAGATCCTATATCCCATCTATCTCATATCCTGGAGAGAGAAGTATCCGATCAGGGGTACTAACACATTCCAATAATGGGGTGTAGAAAAAGAAATCATTTCATAATTTAAAATATAGTATATTTGTCATCCTAGGTTGTATCTAGAGAAGAATGTGCAAAAATCATGTTTTTCACCTTGAATTAGAAGAAAAGTGTTTTTTTCCAAAATTGTTCGATTTTGAAAATGGAAGAAAACAAGAAAATAAAAGAAATAAAATAATTCAAAATTGAAAACAAATTGAAAAAGAAACTGATAGAAAATAGTGATATGAGTTGGGTGATTAGGTTCAAAAAGAAATTTATTGAAAATAGTGATATGATTTTGGTGATCAGGCTAGGTCCAACCTTCCCAATGAAATGATATCCTTGTTCCAATTTATCTAATACTCTTCTACTATGTTGATTAAATTGAGATTTCATAAACAATTCCTCTAAATCCCTGGGTCAAATGGTGATGGTGAAAATAATCCTTACCAAAATATTATATTAGCCTTCCCTCCTTCTAACATCTGCGATAGATATATTGAATAATCTCAATAAAATTGGGAAATAATCAAATGGGTGTTCTTTATCATAAAAGAATAAAGAGCATCCTCTACCTGTGTCACACATTCTGAGATTTGTTGAGTACTTCACCACTAAGCCCCATTTCACACCATCATTCATAAATCAAAACCTAGAACAGGGATAAAAGGTCATTAACTAAAGTAAGATCAGTATTATAATATAAATCTTAATACGTTCATACTTTATAAAAAAATTCTATTAGAAATAGAAATCAACACCACAAATGTGGGAAAATATTTTTTACCCAGATGTTCAAGAAATAAAGCATTATACAAAAAAGAAAAAATCACCTTCCCCAGTCACTATGAAGCTTACCCATTAATGTGAATGGTATCTATGAATAAATGGGAAGGAAAAATCATTATAAAACTAATAATAACAAAAGTGGGAAAAATAAAGTGAGAATATATATCCTGTAAAATATGCCTGATGAAAGTTTTCTCTATATATTCCCCAAAAAATTCTATATATCACTAAGATTCCTTCTTAAAATTTCTTCAAAATTTACTTTTCTTTCAAATATCAAAATTTTACTATTTTTTTAATTACATTAAAAAAGTATTCCAAAATTACACAACCTTATTTTTTATGGCTGAAGAGAACCATCATATTTCCCTAATTTTGTGAATATAATAGATGACTTAATAAGGGACATTATCTATAGAATTCAGGTTGAACATGATACATCAAGTCTCATTTCAACAAAATCTTTAATCAACTCATTTTAAGGTCTTTAATCTGAGTTTTCATCATTTAATTTGGAGGAATCTATTCTATCATCCATAAACATTTTTAAACATTTTTGATTTTTCTAGTCCAGTTGAAGTTTGAATGATCTCTAGGTACATAAAATGAAGTTGAATCCAAAAAATATAATTAATTATAAAAAATAATCACTCCATTTTTTCAATATATAAAATTTTATGCACGATAAAAATAAGTGATAGATAACTGTTAATATTCCATAACTAAGCAATTTTTAAAATTTAGCCAAAAATTCTCCAAAAATCCAAAAACTACGAAAGTAAATTTTAAAATTGGATGGGATTAAAAAATTTAACTTCACATGAAAATTAATGAAAATATTAGATATATCAATTACTCTACACTTATCACTTGAACTCCAAGACAAGTAAGGCTCAAAATCATATCAAAGAAAATTTAAAACATATGCTCATGAGATCCACCAATTTGACAAAAAGAAACCAAATATATCATGACTCCTAGAAAAATTATTTAAATCTCCCCATTTATTTCATTGAATGAATTTAAAATTTATTTCTCCACCCATTCACATAAGTATAATGACCCATACTTTACATACATTGTTAGTAATTAAAAATTGAAGTACACTTATTACAACATATAACAAAACCATGAAATGACCGTATAGGTATAGTGTCTTTAGAAACAGGGAAACATAAACAACTAGTTCATAAAGTGACTACACTGTCTCCCATTTATTTCATCATATCTATAGTCCCTTTTGGCATATCTTACATAATAACCTTCTTCCTGACCTAGGGAAAGAAAACATACAAAAGGGTGAGCTCAAATTTTCTGTAAGGGTAAACAAAAAAAATATCAATCACATCATATTCATAAGAACATAACATTTTGGAAATCTTACCCTACAAAAGAGATAAAAATTTTATAACATGGGATAAATCATGGTAGTGAAATGAAATCACAAAAATCATAACATAAAACATGAAGCTTTGTGGAATACACACATAATAATAGAGAATCATTTCTTATTAGTCAAGACTCATTGATAAGACTATCTTAGTGGACAAAGTCCATTTCTGAACTGAGTTCATTCCTCTTTTCAGTCCTATTTCACTGAACCAGTTTAACCTGCCGTTCCAGACATGTATATCTCATGAGATATAAAATCTTTACCCAATTCATTGGAGGGAGATATAGTTCCCACCCTTCTCATAATGAAACCATTTTTATGTGTTCCACAAAATCATAAATCATATATTAGAGCTTAACCCATGTAATAAAAATGGGAATCTTAAACATCGTGACATCATAAAACAATTCATATAAGATAAAGTAATTTATAAAAATAATTCCATCACAACATAATCAAATAAATGTAATAATAGGGATAGAAATAGAACCCTATATTATCTAAGATGGAAAATAATTTTGATAAATCACTTGAACTCCGTTCTTGAGGAAACTATCCTTTCTACTTCAAAAACATTTTTCCTTTCTTAACATGTCATACAATTTTAAAATAAAAGAATTTGATTAAAAATAAACTTGAAAACTTGTAAAGTAATATTCTTGGAAATAATTTTTTAAAAATCCATTCATGTTGTATAAGTTAAAAAACATTCTTCTCATACTTTTGTCAGAAAAGTCAAAAAGTACCTCGTACGAAAAATGACAAAAGATTCCTTTCATATCTTTTACTAAATACTCAAAAATGGGTAAAATTGGATATAAACAATTTTAGGTGGATGGAAATAATATTACATATTGAGGAAACATGGATGTAGATGATAAAATACACCCCAGTAAATACCAAAGTATAAACAATCTCGGATAAAAATGAGATTGTGATATTTCCCTTACCTTATGTCCGATTTTCTTCGTAAGTGTCCGAACCTCCTGTATAATGATTTAAATAATGTCATTGACTTATTCCAGAAACATACTCATTGTTAGGATATCGTATATGGTCATATTCTTAGCTTCTTATTAGTAATATTTCATTGCTACTTGTTATTCGGGTGTTTATTACTTTTTGTTCTTATGCGTGTTTTGTCAAATAAATTCTTATTATTCTTTTTTAGGTTATAGATAACTCATTTAAAGAATGGTATTAGTGTAATATATATCATATTCATTCATTAAATTCATTTATATAATCATTATGTAATGATGATCATGTAGAATGAGTCACATCACATCGTGGAGACGGTATTCCGTACGTACGCACGAGCGATGATATCGTTCCCATGATCATGGAATTGTATTGGAGTGTATGTATACTATTTAAGAATAAATATCACTTTATAATAATAATATATATTCATTCTTTACACCATTATACCCATCCTAGTAAGGTGGTTGTGGAAAATAGAATACACCACAGCGTGGAGACGGTATTCCGTACGTACGCACGCGTGGTGATTTCGTTTTCCATAGGATGGATTGATGGTGAAATATAGTTGTTTCATACTTATAAAAACATATCAGTATATTAGTGATACTGATGTAATTAATTCATAATGAAAAAACTAAAGAAGAATAAGTAGAATAAGAAATAAAGTTGAAAGAATTGGTAACAGATATTACCCCTTCTTTCGACACGCCTTTTGAAACCTCCTCTTAGGGCACTAAGATTGGTATTTGAAGAAGAATAGAACCTCTAGGATATTTCTAGGGAAGTGGAGAGGAGAAATTAGCAGGGGTTGTCCGAGCTTGAAGGCTCAAATTTGTGTGATCAAGAGAGGGAGGAGGTGCCCTTTTATAAGGGAGGAGAGGGGCACCTTTGGAAAAACTAAAAATATTATTTTATTATAAAGTCACATTCGGTTTTAAATAGATACAAAGTGATTTATTTCCAAGATAAGGTGGTTAGGGGTCTAAATACCTTCATACAATATAATTTGGACAAGTTTAGGTTACTATTTTAACCTTATCATTTAGATTTAACTTTAAGTTAAATAATTTTACTCTTACCTTGTCTTCTTGTTTTCTTACACTATAAGGTTAATAAACGTACTAAAAAAAGACAAACGAACCCTAAGTTGTTTATTATTAATATATCTAACCTTATATAAGTCATTTGGTCTAACATTAGATTTTTAGGAATAAAATATCAATTAATAATATAATATTTGTTTTCAAAACTATTTTATGTCAATTTTGACACTATTTGGTAATTGATTTTTGTGAAAATCATAACAGAATAATTAGTTAGAAAAAAGTTAATTAAATCAATAATAGCATGTCATATTAACCTATAAAATTAGTGTAATTCATAAAAAGTCTCAAATTAAATTTATTTGGGTATTTATAACATCAATTATGTCAATATTTCATTAATAAAATAATTACTGCATCATCATTGTGTCTTAAATAATTTAATTTATTTGGTGTCTAAAAATTATAAAAAAATATCATTATTTAGGAAATATGTTTAGATTTTAAATGAACATTTATAGTCGAAAATATAATTTAAATAAACCTTTATAAAAATTAATTACTAAAAGATTTTTGTTATTGTCAATTTTGTCTTTACATTAAATTAATTAATCCAAATTGTCATTGTCACTACCAAGTGGATCAATGGGGTCCCTAAATCGACCCAAGGATGACCATGGTTGTCCAAGACTCATCCAATATGGTTAGAACAAGTTTAAAGGTAATTTTGAATTATTATAACATTATTTTAACCTTGAATTACCCTATTTACCTTTAACCGTAGTAAATAAAAAAAATTAACGTAGTTACTATTCATAATATCAAAAAAAAGTAACCTATTAACATAATTTGGACCCACTGATTCCAAATATGGAATCCATTTTTTAATGTTCAAAACACAGAAGTTGAAGTAATTAATTTAAAATTAATCATGTTGTTAAGCAAACGAGTTTTAAAAGTTAAAACATTGTCAAAGATTGAAATGTTTTTACCTATGAATTCAATGTAAAATTAATGATAATGACATCAATTATATTAAATGGTAAAAATATATTCTATTTATACTTTAAAAACATTCAATATTATAATTTAACCATAAAAGTATTGCGATGAAAAAAGTTGTTTTCAATTTAAATATAGCGTGTTTTTACTATTCATTAAAATATGAAAGTTATCAGAATAATATGAAAAATTTATCCAAAGTAAATTTTTATATCTTAATTATAAAGAAGAATTTTATTTTGTCAAATTGAACTTATAAACTTGTCAAAAACTAGATTTAATGTGGGTGTACCATCAAAAGGTGGTAAAACTGCATTTTTTTGAAAAATACCTCTTTTATCCAAAAAAACTGATTTTGTTTTCATACCTCATTCTAGAAAATGTAGAAGATAAATTAAAATGTTATTAAATTCAAAATTTAGTTAATACTATTCATAACGTCTAGTTTATAATATTATAATATATCATTTTTTAGTGAAACTCGGAATTGCGTACTACACACGCTATCGAGGAAGGTCGCGATTGCTTGTAACGTAAGCCAAGATTGTGTTGTGTCTGGTGGAAGATTCCTTTCCGTATAAAATATTACATAAAAAAATATACTTCTCATAAAATATCAGGGTGTTAAATTCTACCCCCCCTTAAAATGAATTTTTCCCTCGAAATTCTTCACTTCGTAACAAACAGATGAGGATACCTCTCCCTCATCATATCCTCAAGTTCCCAAATAGCTTCTTTAAATTGGTGGTTTCTCCATTAAACTTTCACCAAGCGAGTGTCCTTGTTCCGTAGGAATTTTTCACTACAATCAAGAATCTCTATCAGCTGTTTTTCATAGGAAAGATCTTGTTCTAGCGGTACAACTTCTGAGTTGAGTACATTTGAAGGATCATGTATGTACTTTCTCAGGAGAGATACATGGAACACATCGTGAACTTGAGTGAGATTCGGTGGAAGCGCCAATCGGTAAGCTACCTTCCCAACACGATCTAGAATTTCAAATAGACTGATATATCTAGTGCTCAACTTTCCCTTCTTTCCAAATCTCATGACCCTCTTCCAGGGAGATATTCGTAAGAACACTTTATCACCCACTTCAAACTCAAGGTCTTTTCTTCGGTTGTCACCATAACTTTTTTTTGTCGAATCTTAGATGATCTTATGTGTTGTTGAATAGATCGGACATTTTCTGCCATTTCATCAACAAGATCAGGTCCTAATAGCTTTATTTCCCCAACTTCATCCCATCAAGTTGGAGTTCTGCATTTCTTTCCATAGAGAGCTTCATAAGGATCCATCTAAATACTGGAGTGAAAGATATTATTAAAAAACAATTCCACCAATGGTAGGTGTTGATCCCAACCACCTTTGAAATCTATAGATCAAGCTCTCAACATATCCTCTAGAGTTTGAATTGTCCTTTCAGACTGATCGTCTGTCTAAGGATGATAAGCAGCACTTAAAATCAACTCTGTATCCAGAGTATGCTGAAGACTTCACCAGAACTTTGAGGTAAAACTCAGATCTCGATCAGATATAATAGAAAGTGGTACTCCATGTAATCTTACCACTTCCTTTATATATATATCCTGGAAAGATGATCTAGAGAGAAATCCTCTCTAATAGTAATGAAGTGTGTAGACTTTGTAAGACGATCAACTATGACCCAGATAGAATTATTTCCTTTGGATGTTTTAGGAAGTCCTGTGACAAAGTCCATAGTGATGTTTTCCCATTTCCATTCGGGCATGGGTAATGGTTGTAACAGCCCCTTAGACTTCTGTCTCTCAGCTTTAACTTACTGATAAACCAAGCATCGAGAGACATATTCAGCAACATCTCTTTTCATGCCATCCCACCATAAGTACTCTTTCAGGTCCCTATACATCTTCGTGCTTCCAGGATGAATGGAGAATGAAGAACTATGAGCCTCATCCAGCAGCTCCTTCTTTAATTCGGGGATGGGAGGAACACAAACCCGATTCCTCAACTTTATTATCCCATCACAATCATGGTTGAATTTAGGAACATTTCTCACCTTCTTTTGTAACTTGAAATCTTCTTTCTGTGACTCTTTAATCTTTACATGTATAGATGGTTGAACATTCATTTGAGAAAGATAAGATTTCTCCCCTTCTATTAAAATTCCAAGATCCATCCTTCGTAAATCCATAAATATTGGATTTTTTGTGATCCTCATCATGGATAAGATAGCATGGTCTTGTCGACTTAATGCATCTGCCACCTTGATTGCTTTCCCAGGGTGGTAATGAATTGAGCAGTCGTAATCCTTAATCAGCTCCCACCATCTTCTTTGGTGTATATTCAGCTCCTTTTATTTGAAAATATACTTTAAACTTTTATGATTAGTATAAATGTCACACTTTTCTCCATAAATATAATGCCTCCAAATATTTAATGCAAAGATTATCGCAACTAACTCCAAATAATGAGTTGGGTAATTTTGCTCATGGATTTTCAACTGTCGTGAGGCATAAGCTATCACCATATCATTTTGCATGATAACACACCCCAATCCCTTGTTGGATGCATCACTATAGATCACAAACCTTTCTCCACTGCAAGGTAGTGTGAGTACAGGTGCACTGGCTAACCTTCTTTTTAGCTCTTTGAAATTCTCTTTACATTCCTCCGTCCAAACAAACTTAACTCCTTTTCGAGTCAACATGGTGAGTGGGTTAGATAAACTTGAAAAATATTTCACAAAACGTCGGTAATATCCAGCCAAACCAAGAAAACTTCGGATCTCAGTTACTATTTTTGGTCTTGACCATCTTTTGATAACCTCAACTTTTGCTGGATCCACAGATATCCCCTCTTTTGAGATTATGTGACCCAAAAAATGCAACTTTTTGAAGCCAACATTCACACTAGGTAAATTTGGCATAAAGCTTCTCCTTTATTAGGGTGTTTAATATAATTCTCAAGTGATCTTCATGTTCTTCTTTTCTCTTTGAATAGATAAGAATATAATCTATAAAGACTACCACAAAATGATCAAGATAGTCTCTAAAGACTCTATTCATCAGATCCATGAAGATAGCAGGGGCATTAGTAAGACCAAATGGAATCACTATAAATTCATAGTGTCCATACCTTGTACGGAAAGCTGTCTTTGGTATATCCTCCCTTTTGACCCTTAATTGATGATTCCCTAAACGAAGATCAATCCTGGAAAAGTATTGATCTCCGCATAGTTGTTCAAATAAGTCATCAATGTGCGGGAGATGATATTTGTTCTTGATAGTGATCTTGTTAAGTTCTCGATAATCAATGTAGAGTCTCATTGATCCATCTTTCTTCTTAACAAACAGAACATGTGCTCTCCAAGGTGACGCAATAGGGTATATGAATCCTTTATCAAGATTCTCTTGGAGTTGTTTCTTCACTTCCATCAACTTAATTGGGGCGATTCTGTAAGGTGTCTTTGAAATAGGCAAAGAACCCAGTACGAGTTCTATTGAAAACTCAACTTCACGATTTGGTGGAAGACCTGGAAATTCCTCTGGAAAGACATCATCGAACTCCCGTACAATGGGCATATTATTAATCATGAGTTTCTCTCCAACCATTTGAGATAAATATCCTTCATTTAGTGGAATCAAGACCCATAAGATAGAAGAAATTTCCACTGGAAGGTTATGTTCATCCTTGCATCGATAAACAATCATAGATTGATCTGGAATATGAAATGTGACTTCCCATATTTGGAAATTGATATGACCTCCATATAAAGAAATCCAATCCATGCCAAGAATCACATCAAATTCCACTATAGAAAGGATCACAAGATTTGAAGGAAGAACTTTCCCACAAACTTCAATCGGAGAAGAATTATAAACTTTTGATGCAACTATTGTGCCATTAGGAGTTGTCACACCCAAATCAACATCTAATTATTGAGGTAATATGATGATACCCTTAGAAAATTCTTCATAAATAAAATAGTGGGTGGATCCAGAATCAAATAAAATATTTGCTACTTTAGAGTGGATGGTAAGTGTACCTTTAACCACATCGTTATCGTACTCCACATCATCGATAGTAATTGCATGTGACTTTCCTTTGTCTTTGGCCTTAAGAGTTTGATGATGTCGATCATCATCATCAACCCTTGGATTTGGGCATTGATTGGCATAATTCCCCATCTCCTTGAACTTGAAACATTGAAGTGTAGTAGGTTCATTCTGTGTATCCCTTCCTTTGTTTGTATCATTAGACATCTTCTTCCTATTATTTCTTCATCCAATTGCCCGATGACCTTCCTTTCCACATTTGAAACATTTAATTGTCCCTTTAAGACAACTCCCTCCATGTTTCTTTCCACACTTTGAGCATAATGGGAAAACCCATCTTCTTTTCAGTGTGCTCTTTATATTTTCCTTTGAATTCCATTTTCCTCTTCTTATCAAACCCATATGACTGATGGGTTACTCCAATATCCATCTCAACTTTGAGAGCACATCGAATGATTTCCTCGTAGCTATTGAAGTCCCTTATGGCTAATGACCTTCGAAGACTTGGTTTTAAGCCACTAAAGAATCGATCGATCTTACTCTAGGGTTGAATAATAATACCAGAATCATACATTGCAAGTCTTGTAAAATTTTCTTCATAGGTACCAACAGATTCATCATCCTTTTGCTTTAGTTCAAGAAACTCCTTCTCCATCTTTGTTTGGAGAATACGAGGGAAGTACTTATTGATAAATAAGTTCTTGAACTCGTCCCATTCCATGGACTCAATTTCATCTCTTGGCCTCGTATTCTTGATAAGATTCCACCGTTGATTAGCATCACCTTCCAAACGATACACTGCTAAGATGAATTTATCGTGTTCAGAACATTGAAGAACTAAAAATATCTTTTCAGTAGTACTGATCCATTGTTCAGCAACTAATGGATCAGTAGACCCGCTGAATGAAGGTGGACGCTGTCTCATGAAGGATTCAACAGAATGTTGCTCCTTTCTTTTCTCGTTTGGAAGTCCTGCATGATTCATAGCTTGAGAAAGTTGTGTGATCATGGCTACATGATTTTGCATTCCAGCTCCCATAACGTTTGGTTTCTCAGGGGGACAATCATTTCATTGCCCGTCACATTCCGCATTAACACGGTTCCATCGGGTTCCAGCCATTGACTAAAACCAAGAAGAATAGTGTGAGAAACACTAATTATAATAGGAAAACCGCATAATCAAGAATAAAATTTCACACTTAAGGTCTTATCATAGGTTGTTCATGGCCATTTCTAAAACACTAATATTGTGTTCTATGCTCAGACATATCCTTAGGTTTCTTACTAAGGTTTTCACGTCCTAATTTCCAAAGGTTGACTATACCTTTCCTCTGAAACCAACTATAACGACCCATACTTTACATACATTGTCAGTACTTCAAAATTTAAGTACAATTATTACAACATACAACAAAACCATGAAAGGACCGTATCGATATAGTGTCTTTAGAAACTAGGAAACATAAAGAACTGGTTCATAAAGCGTCTACAGTGTCTCCCATTTATTTCAACATATCTATAGTCCCTTTTGACATATCTTACTTAATAACCTTATTCCTGACCTGGGGAAAGAAAACATACAAAAGGGTGAGCTCAAATTCTCAGTAAGGGTAAACAAAATAAATATCAATCACATCATATTCATAAGAACATAACATTTTGGAAATCTTACCCTGCAAAAGAGATCAAAATTTCATAACATGGGATAAATCATGGTAGTGAAATGAAATCACAATAATCATAACATAAAACATGAAGCTTTGTGGAATACACACATAATCATAGAGAATCATTTCTTATTAGTCAAGACTCATTGCGAAGACTATCTTAGTGGACAAAGTCCATTTCTGAACCGAGTTCATTCCTCGTTTCAGTCCTGTTTCACTGAACCGGTTTAACCTGCCGTTCTAGCCATGTCTATCTCATGAGATATAAAATCTTTACCCAATTAATTGGAGGGAGATATAGGTCCCACCCATATCATAATTATACCATTCTTATGTGTTCTACAAAATCATAAATCATACATCATAGCTAAACCCATGTAATAAAAATGGGAATCTTAAACATCATGACATCATAGAACAATTCATATAAGATAAAGTAATTAATAAAAATAATTCCATCACAACAAAATCAAATCAATGTAATAATATGGATATAAATATAACCCTATATTATCTTATATGGAAAATAATTTTGATAACACACTTGAACTCCGTTCTTGAGGAAAATATCCTTTCTACTTCAATTTTTTTTTTCATTTCTTAACATGTCATACAATTTTAAACTAAAAGAAGTTGATTAAAAATAAACTTGAAAACATGTAAAGTAAGCTTCTTGGAAATAATTTTTTAAAAATCCATTCATGCCGTATAAGTTAAAAAAACATTCTTCTCGTACTTTTGTCGGAAAAGTCAAAAAGTACCTCATACGAAAAATGACAAATGATTCCTTTCATATCTTTTACTAAAAACTAACCAAAGGGTAAAATTGGATTTAAAAAATTTTAGGTGGATGGAAATAAAAATACATATTGAGGAAACATGGATGTGGATGATAAAATACACCCCAATAAATACCAAAGTATAAAAAATCTTGGATAAAAATGAGATTGTGATATTTCCCTTACCTTAGGTCCGATTTGCTTCGTAAGTGTCTGAACCTCCTGTATAATGATTTAAATAATTTCATTTACTTATTATAGAATCATACTCATTGTTATGATATCGTATATGGTCATATTCCTAGCTTCTTATTAGTAATATTTCATTGTTACTTGTTATTCGGGTGTTTATTATTTTTTGTTCTTATGTGTGTTTTGTCGAATAAATTCTTATTCTTATTTTTAGGTTATAGACACCTCATTTCAAGAATTTTATTAGTGTAATATATATCATATTCATTCATTCAATTCATTTATATAATCATTATGAAATTATGATCATGTATAACGAGTCACATCACATCGCGGAGACGATATTCCGTACGTACGCACAAGCGATGATATCATTCCCATGATCGTGGAATTGTATTGGAGTGTATGTATACTATTTAATAATCAATATCACTTTATAATAATCATATATATTCATTCTTTACACCATTATACCCATCCAAGTAAGGTGGTGGTGGAAAATAGATTACACCACGGCGTGGAGACGGTATTCCGTACGTACGCACGCGTGGTGATTTTGTTTTCCGTAGGATGGATTGATGGTGAAATAGAGTTGTTTCATACTTATAATAACATATCAGTATATTAGTGATACCGATGTTATTAATTCATAATGAAACAACTAAAGAAGAAGAAGTAGAAGAAGAAATAAAGTTGAAAGAATCGGTAAAGGATATTACCTCTTCTTTCGACACGCCTTTTGAAACCTCCTCTTAGGGCACTAAGATTGATCTTTGAAGTAGACCAGAACCTCTAGAATGTTTATAGGGAAGTGGAGAGGAGAAATTTTCCGGGGTTGGCCGAGCTTGAAGGCTCAAATTGGTGTGAGGAAGAGAGGGAGGAGGTGCCCTTTTATAAGGGAGGAGAGGAGGACCTTTAGAAAAACTAAAAATATTATTTTATTATAATGTCACATTTGGTTTTAAATAGATCCAAATTGATTTATTTAGAAAATAAGGTGGGGATGGGTCGAAATCCCTTCATCCAATAGAATTTGGACAAGTTTAGGTTACTATTTTAACCTTATCATTTAGATTTAACTTTAAGTTAAATAATTTTACTCTTACCGTGTCTTCTTCTTTTCTTACACTATAAAGTTAATAAACTTACTATAAAAAGCCAAACGAACCCCAAGTTGTTATTTATTAATATATATAACCATATATAATTCATTTTGCCGAGCCTTAGATTTTTAGGAATAAAATATCAATTAATAATATAATATTTGTTTTAAAAACTATTATATGTCAATTTTGATACTATTTGGTAATTGATTTTTTTGAAAATCATAACAGAATGATTAGTTCAAACCAAGTTAATTAAATCAATAATAACATGTCATAGTAACCTATAAAATTATTTTAATTCATAAAATGTCTCAAATGAAATTTATTTGGGTATTTATAACATTAATTATGTAAATATTTCATTAATAAAATAATTACTGCATCATCATTGTGTCATAAATAATTTAATTTATTTGGTGTCTAAAAATTATAAAAAAATATAATTATGTAGGAACTATTTTTATATTTACAATTAATATTTATAGTCGAAAATATAATTTATATAACCCCTTATAAAAATTAATTACTAAAAGATTTTTGTTAATGTCAATTTTGTCTTTACATTAAATTAATTAATTCAAATTGTCATTGTCACTACCAAGTGGCTTAATGGGGTCCCAAAATAGACCCAAGGATTCTCATGGTTGGCCAATACTCATCCAATATGGTTAGGAAAAGTGTCAAGGTAATTTTGAATTATTATAATATTCTTTTAACCTTGAATTACCCTATTTACCTTTAACCGTAGTAAATAAAAAAATTACCGTAGTTATTATTCATAATATCAAAAAAAATAAAAGTAACCTATTAACATAATTTAGACCCAATTATTCCAAATATGGAATCTATTTTTTAAAATTCAAAACACAGAAGTTGCAGTAATTAATTTAAAATTAATCCCGTTGTTAAGCAAACAGGTTTTAAAAGTTAAAACATGGTCAAAGATTGAAATGTTTTTACCTTTGAATCCTATATAAAATTAATGCTAATGACATAAATTATATTAAATGGTAAAAATATATTCTATTTATACTTTAAAAACATTCAATATTATAATTTAACCATATAAAATATTGCGATGAAAAAAGTTGTTTTTAATTAAAATATAGCGTGCTTTTACTATTCATTAAAATATGAAAGTTATCAGAATAATATGAAAAATTTACCCAAAGTAAATTTTTATATCCTGATTCTAAAGAATAATTTTATTTTTTCAAATTTAACTTATAAAATTGTCAAAAACTAGATTTAATGTTGGTGCGCCATCAAAAGGCGGTAAAACTGATTTTTTTTTGAAAAATACATCTTTTATAAAAAAAATGGATTTTTTTTTCATACCTCATTCTATAAAATGTATAAGATGAATTAAAATGTTATTAAATTCAAAATTTAGTTAATACTATTCATAACATCTAGTTTATAATATTATAATATATCGTTGTTTAGTGAAACTCGGTATTGCGTACTACACACGCTATCGAGGAAGGTCGCGATTGCGTGTAACGCATGCCAAGCTAGTGTTCTTTGTGGTGGAAGATTCTTTTCCGTATAACATATTACATAAAAAAATAATTCTCATAAAATATCAGGGTGTTACAATAAGACACCTATGTCACATGAATTTTCTCTCATCCCACAATTGTTAATTTTAAATGAGGTTTTTCTCACCCAAAATAAGGAAAGAGACACCATTGGATTGAAAAATTACTAAATATAAAAACCATGTGAGTCATGGACATGTTTTTATCATGATAAATGTTTAGGTTTGTTTCATGGATTTAATTTATTAAAATTTATATATCAAAAATTCTAAGACTGAATAAAGGGGACCTATCTTTTTTTGAAGAAACATTTCTTGATTGAAATTTTCACTCAAGTATGGTGTTCTAATCACTCCACAAATCCTAAAATCATCTCCAAAAATTATTCATTCCATCTTTCACTTGTAACATTATTCATTCTCTAGTGCTTGCTGTTGGTATGATTCATTAATAAACTAATCAAAGGAAAACTCATAGTGTAATTATATCGTAATATAATTAAATCATGAAAAATAAATATAAAATTCTTAACTTTTAATGTTAGTATCATGTGTCACATTTTACTCTAGAAAATACACTTTGATCTCGTCTTAAACTCCCACTAATAAATGTTCAACATGTTCAGGGAGCTCTATATATTCCTTATTAGATGAATCTTCTTTTTAATCCCCATACATAATGAAATTACTTATTTTGTATGAATATGATAATTTAAAACAATTATAGGTGATACTCAATAAAATTTAAATAAATTTAAAAGACACTGATTTGAAGAAAATATCATCTCCAAGAGTTTGTTTAGATTCTATTGATTCTTCAGCAGAAAGTGCCTCTTGGTGTTGAATTTTATTAGATAGTGGTAGGAATTCTATCTCCTCCATATTCTCTTCAAATTACACCAATTTGATAGTTTCACATTCTTCCAAATCATGGGTTAGGTATTTTGGTGTTGATTGTTCTTCCTTGTAAGGGAATGGGATATCATATTGCACCCTATATTCTTTCAGGATATCTTCAAAATCTCATTGATCTCCCATATGTAATTCATAATGAAAACTATTCTTCATTAATTTCCTACGAAAATGGTTTATTAGGGATAAATAGATCTTAGTTTAATTATATAATGGTCTCCATAGGTTCTTCAACATCAAAGATGAGAAGGGAATCCACTTCTAAAACACACTCAAGTTTAGATTTAGGGTTCTATTGGGATTTGTATAAAAATTCAATTAGCTATTCCATTTTTATCTCTAGGTCCTGTATTTATTCTATAATTCCTTAAAATTGATATTTTCTTTGAAATTATCCTTCATTTTGCACCTGTAGAGATTACTTAATTTTTTTTGGGAAATAAAGATGAACCTTTATACCTCAACAATTTCTTGATAAAAGTTTTGGATATACTATGGAATTTTAATTAATTATTTGTCTAATTCCTCTGAAACTGAGTATTACAATTCATGTTTAAGGCCTTGTATGAGATCAATGAATTCCTCATTTGTGAAAATATTTCTATGTGCTCCTTGGATTGTTTTAGAAAATAAAGAAACAATATCCTCCATATATTAAGGTGAGTTAAACTTATTTTATTTTATTTTTGAATTTTAAAATAGTGAAATATTTATAATTAGATTGTTGGAACAACGTCCATAGAAATTGTACCACGTGTTGAAATATTTCAATAATGGGGTTTGGAAAAATAAATTTTTTCTTAAGTTAAAATGCAGTATAGTGGTAAACCTATGTTTTCTCCATAGAGGAGTCTGAAACAATCATGTTTATCACTTAAAATTAGAGAAAAAAGTGGCTATTTTGGAAATTGACTGATTTTGAATGTAATAGAAAAAAATAAAAAATGAAATTAATAAATAAATAGATTTTAATTTTTTTAAAAAATAACGTGATTGAAAATAGATTTATGAATTTGGTTATTAGTTCAATGTTGGTCTTACCAATTCAATGCCATCATAGTTCCAATTTATCAAATAAATTTATACTATGTTGATTAAGGTGATATTTCACAATAGCTTCCTCTCATTCCAATGGTTAAATGGCGATGTTGAGAATAAAACATTACAAAATATTATCTTGGACTACCCTCCTTTCAATGGGTTATAGAGTAGCAATGAATTACATAAATTGACCTTGGGAATACTTGATGAAGTATTATTAATACAAAAAAAATCACAAGTATCCACTACCCCGCACACATGTATTGATAATCATTGAGTACATCAGTACTATGCCGAGGTATATTCAAAATTTTATAAAAAATAACCTAATAGAGGGATAAAATTATCATTTAACAATGAAAAATCAATAATATAATCTAAAACCTAATACACCGATACTTGATAATAAAACCAACTAGTATAAATAAATAATCAACTTTACATAAGAGAAAAAATATATTATACTATGATATTATCAAAATCAAGAATTACAAAAATAAATCCTAAAAATTACCCAATAAATATATATCTTATCCCTTTATGTAAAGGTTATCTAAGAATTAAGGCGAGGAAAAATTTATTACCAAACTAAGGAGAACAAAAGTTGGAAAAAGTAATGTAGAAAATTTCTCCTCCAGAATCTGTCCACAAAATATTGATATGTTTTTTAAAACTAGACCATTGAAAATAACTATGGTTTGTTATTAAATGTGTATCTAAATTTATTTTTCTATCAGAACAAAAAATTTTAATTTTTTTACCCTCTAAAAAAAGTAATTCCTGAATTACTCAAATAGATGTTTTCTGGCTGAAGTGACCCTTCATCTTCCCCCACATTTTCACATTTAATGCATTCCTTAATGAGATAATTTCACAATGAAATTTAATGTGAACATGAAAACATGAGTATTATTTAATGTTACATCTGAAATAACCTCAATTTTAATGTCTATATCCTATGTTTATTCTCATTTAATGTGGAGGTATCCATTCTATCATCTATAAATATTTTTCAACTTTATTGAATTTTTTGGGACTACTGAATTACAAATGAGCTACAAGAACAGCATAAGAAGTTTAAGACCATGAATAATGGAATATTACTAAAAAATAATCACTCAATTTGGACTAATATTGAGAAATTTAAACCCATAATACAGAAGTGAAGGAAAACTTATAGAGTTCCACAATTAATAAATGTTCGCATTTTAGACTAAAATTCACCAAAAAACCTAAATAAATCAAATAATCTATTTTTTTAAATTGGACGTGGTTAAAAAATTGAAATATAAATTAATAATAATGAAATTATTAGTTGTATCAACAACTGATCCATGTTATCCTTCATGGTTTAATGGATCGACGTAGTGGTCTTTATTAAAACATTTAAGTCATCATCATATCTATGTGATAGTACCTTGATATCGATGATTCTTGTTACCATATAATTATTTAGAATGTGTGGATGATCTAGAGGGATTCAAACTCGAATCTGTTAAGAACCAGTCATCAACGATGAACGGTTTTTGAACATACCTTTAAATTAACCGAGATATATTTTATGATTTATTTTTCATGCTTAAATTATTCTCGTGAGATCCTTATCTTTTTTATTGGGTTTATGCTTCATTAGAGACATTGTTGTTACGTTGAACTGATGATTATTTTTTTAAATTTCCAACCCATCTTGGTCAATTTTGATCCATAGTACCAATAATTGGTATTAGAATGAAATAATGACAATTTAATATAGGAAAAATTAAATTTTCATTAAATTAATGTAGTTGGAATCACAACTATCCCATTTCCCCAGACCTATATTCGATATAATATAAAAAATACACCTATAAACCGTCTAATTATTGGTGTATGTACATATTAAACTATGATGAGAGGTATTAGAATTTCTTTTCTGCTAGAATTTTCAAGTTACTAGGTATTCTGATTCTTGTAATAAGAGGATACTAGGGTTCAATAATAAAGTTGTAGACATTTAATATGTTAATTAGTAATGTCTAATTAGTAATTAAGAAATAATTAAAAATATATTAGAGTATAGTTTTATAGAATATTTTAACTGATTCAACAAGTACACTCCAATTATTATTAGCCAAAGAAAATTTCCTCTCCAATGTGAATTTTGAAGTCTAGTATAGGAATTTTCACAAAGTACTATGATATGTGAAATTTGATTTTATGGTGTCCCAAATACCTTTTAAACCACCTCAAGAAGTGAGGGTTTTATAGTTTATTAGAGGACAAACATGGATTTCAAATTGTATGGTTATATCATAATGATATCATTATCGTCTAATGAGTTAATGAAATAACATCATCACTTGTATAGTTTTACATGATGTGTCATCTCAGAGAAGCATGTGAGGTGAAATTTAAGTGAAATTTGAATGAGATGATGATTAGACTAAATAAATTTAACTTTAACGATATATCAGGATCTTATAATACATTGAATTATTATATATTTACCCCCCACTAACTCAATTTTCATTTATGATTACAAAAAAAATTAAATGGAGAAAAAGATTTATTTATTTTTGGGTAAGGTTCACTTAGAGGATACGAACATAAAGGAACATTAATATTTAGATATTATGGGGAATAAGTTAAAATAAAAGTTGAAAATTACAATAGAAAGAGTGATTCCAAAGACACCTTTGCAAAATCCTTTTCAAGAAAAGAGGAAAGGCATTAAACTAGTAGTTATTTTCATCGTATTTCATGATATATGTATATTAAGGATAAAATTAAATGAATTGAAGTAAAATAAAGCAAAGGATTATAGTTAGTATATATTAATCATTGTATATGATGTTTCGGTTGTACTTCATAGGTATTAAATAAAAATTCCAATCACATATGTGTATTTAAATACAGTAACATTGTAAGAATAGAAACGTTAAAATAAGTAAGGAGTATTCTCCAGGAGGATAAGAAAGAGTGATTCCTATGTCACTAGTGAGATGTTCAAAAGTTCTAATTTCATAGCTTATTGGTTCTATTTGAAATTTTGTTAAGTATTACCAAAATATTTATCTCATGTGTCCATTTTATATAAGGATAAACTATTCCTTTTTTTGAATGGATGTTTTTTCTAGTGTCTAATACTCATAAAATAATTTATTAATGATTGTATCATTGGAAATAACTAATGAATATAAAATTTAAGACTTAGTTATACCTTGTTGTGAATAATTATTCATTTTTCTAGAAAAATTGAATAGTTTACAAGGATATACCAATATGGTTTACAGAATCTTTGGTGATAAAAACCACATGTTTTATGAAAAAATCTACATATTGAGTTTTATTAGAATAAAACTTTATAAATAATGGTAATATGCATTGTTTTTTAATTTTTTTATTTCATTTAGAGGGCCTGAACTATTCCAAGGTTATGTTAAAGGTAAATTAATATACATCATAATAATCCTTTAATATTATTATTGAATGTAAAAGTGAAGTACGAAATTTTCATGGTTAGAAGATAAGAGTTTCTTTGGGTCTGTGTGTGGAAGAATATCATGACCAAGCTTTGATGGATCATGAAATATAGATTGGATTTATTTCTAAACTCACAATTCTTTATACACATAAAAGTTATGATGTTATTAAGTAGGATAAATGATGAGTCTAACATGAAAACTTGGTTCAATAAAATGAATCCTAGAGTAATTCCAAAAATTAACATTTCCTATACACTTCAGATTTATGATGTAAGTAAAAGGATAATTAATGTAAGATTAATATTCATTGTAGATAATTCCATTATTTTTGAAGAAAATCTTTGAAAATAGTAGTGTTATCACATCAATATATGCCAATAATAATGAAAAATAGATATCATATGGGTTATAACATGATATATATCCATAATATCATAATAACATGTTTTTATTTGAAAATTATTTTGTTAAAGATATAAAAAAACTTACATCAAGAAAAACCCAATGTGAATCTAATGTAATTACCCTAAAGGTTTATTATGATATTATTGAAATACATAAGATAGAAAAGAAATAGTCAAGTAGTAGACTATATTTTTATAAAAGTGTTAACATATCATTATGAGAAAGTGTCCAAAATATTGACTTGGAATTAGTAAATTTTGGGGATGCATAAGTGGTTTGAATTAGAACAAGTTCCACAATATCTTATGGAAATTGAATGTTACATAAACACATACTATAATAGAAGGATAATACAATATTAGTGGTTTTAAATCCACTATTTATACAGATAAATTATTCATTGAGATTAATGGATCCTACATGGATGAAGTAAATGACAATAAACAATGATTTAAAAGTTTATATGAATTCATAAACTGGACTCCATGTACCAAAATCAAGTGTGTATTTTTATAGTTTCTTCGATTGATATAAATATTTTAATGGGTATTCAAGATATACTATACATGGGTGATACAATATTGGTGACAATATGGGAAGATTATTTATACCAAGTTATCATACCCAAGTCCACTATAATTAAACTTATCATAGCTTCTTTCTACGATCATTTTATTTGAAATTGTATGTGATGTTCAACTTTCTTGGAAAGTATATATATGATAGAATCGAAAAGATTTGGTGACACCATAGAATATATATAATGATTTAAGGTTACGAAATTATTGATTTGGTTCTGATAAATCAACAAGATCATAGATTATAAATTTTGAATGATTTTTTTACTCCTTTTTACATAATGTTAGTGTGAGAACCATTGTTTTGTTAATAAAATATATTGATAACAAATGTAAAATAATTATTTTAACATATATTTAGTTAAAAAAAGAGGAAATTTAATACTCTAGAGATTGAATTAAATTAGTGACCTAAGTTATAGGGAATTATATCTACTTAGGTAGATATAATAGGTTCCTTATACAAGTAAAAGTATATAAATATTTAAAGGGTATTTAAGAATCAAAATATTGCAAAATTTGAGATAGAATTATTACCAATGTCACATGGAATAAATATCTCCAAGAAGGAATATATGATAAATATGAGTAGATTATAATGGTGATAAGAATCCCATAATTTCTACTAATGGATCCATCACATATTCCATGATACATACTAAATATTATATTTCTAGTATATAGTTTATGGTAGGTGAATATCAGTAAAATATAGGATAACTACATGAGATGTAGTCAAAACAATCTAATTGTAATTGAGAAAGTACAAGGGATATATACCTAGTACGTGGTTAGGAAGAAACACTAGTTATAATGGGACACAAACTAGTATTCCTTTGGATCAGTATGATCTAATATCGTAGTCAAGTTAAAGTAATGATAAATATAATCTAATTCAATCCAATATACATTATACTTATCAATATTGAGTGTGTTTCATCTTCTGATGCACCTGAAGAAGAAGTGTAAAATACACAATGATTTGTTCTATTTATTATAATCTAATATAGTAAGTAAGGTATTATCATAATATAAAATTTTATAATCCTAATATAATGGTACTAGATGAGATTTAAAGTTTTAACAATGGAATAATTTAATATACATGGGGATATAATATCTTTTGGAATATTAATCTAGGAGGTGAAGTTGCTAGTAATAGGGTTTCCACACAGCCAAGATGTGGTGATCCCTATTACTAAATCCATAACTTAACATAACTTTGATCTTATCATGTGAGATATAACAAGGATAATTATAATTTTGGCTCTAGTTAAAGTGTGAGTGTTGTAAAAATGTGTTACATAGAACCAAATTAAACAATACTTTTCAATTTCTATATCATGTACACAGTGAGTTATGCATGATCTATACTTACCATAATTATGTTGATATTTCTGTGTCCACTATTTGTATCTAAATTTCCATAGATTTCTTATCATATCAAATTTTTATAAAATATCACATTCTATAATGACAAAAAATAGATACCATTGTAGTAATATTTATCTTATGTCTTATGGTCTAGATACATCATTCTAAAAGGACCCAAATGACAAGTGACCATCTGGTGCATGGGGTCATAATAATTGAAAATTACTCCCATGATGTTTTAAATTAGTGAACTCAAGTAGATGATATCATGAGAACTGAATTTCCAATAGGAACAAGAAATTTATTCAGGTGTCATTGGTATTTGTTATCATGGAAAACGTGGAATGGTCTCTTGAATTAAAATTATTATCAGTTTATACTATTTTATCACATAATTTGATAAAATATGTTAATGATGAAATTTATGTCATGGTGAGCTAGATTGTGTTGGGTGTTCCATTGATGATATGAAATTGATTGAATAGTCAAGATTGTATTTTCCACTTTTTAAAGAATGTTATATCTCAGGCCTAGTTGATCAACATGGAAGTATGTTCCCAAAATCCATAAACAAGGTAGATAAAGGTAAATTTATTTATAAAGGTCAAGTAATAAAAAAAAAATAATCATGACATCAAATGTGTGTCCTTCATTATAAGATATAATGATATAAATAGAATATATTACATGATGTGTGTTCGTAGGAGTTTGTAGTTTCTATGATTATTTCTTATCACCCTAGGGGCCTGGATTTATTTCTAGACCCCACTCATGGTCTATGAATAGTACTAACTACTATCATGATAAAGTTTTTGATGGAAACACACATATAATTTTTGAAAGTATGGAATATTCTAATGAGAACGAGTTTAGGACATGGTGGGACCCACCACAGGGTTTTGGTTAATATATGACTTTGAATTATCACTATAAAATAAAAAGATTAATATTATCTGAGTTTAGAATAATTAGTATAGAATTTATTTATTAAAATCATTCATAATATATTATGTGATTACATGGGAAAATATTTGATGAAAAGATATTATTTTTATATTCAAGGTTCATTTAATATTAGAGAGAATAAAAAGTTGAGTTAATGAGTAAATTTTATTAGGTAATACATTTATTATATTATAGGGAAGAAAAAAATATAAATTATATTAATGACATAATAAAATAGTCATAAGATGTTTTTATGGATTATTTTCTAGGTAAAACTCATTCAGGGGCCAGAGAGCCATTTCCAAGTATTCTAAACCTCACTATATAGGTGAGAGGAGACTCTTATTTGGGGTATTATTCACTATAAAAATTTGAGATCCACTATATCTCTTCTCTCTGACTTCCTAGAGTAATAAATATCAAATCCATGAAATTGAACTATGTTCTCCTTCACGAACCGAAGGATTGATGAATCAGTGATCATTGGGACATCAAAAGCATCATTATATCTTTGTGCTAATAGTCATATATCAATGATCGTAATTCCCAGAGACTTATGAAGTATGATTGGATAATCTAGAGGGATTTGATTTTTTTTGAGCAATGATCATCGATGATTAACAGTATTCAAACACTCCTTCAAATTCATACAGGTATTTTTTTGATTTTGTTTTTATTTATAAATTCATCAAGGAGATCCTTATATTTTGTTTTGGGTTGTGCATCATCAGATTTGATGTAGTTATGTAGATATTTTTTTTTCAATTTTAGTCAACATGCTTCTATTACATTCTACAATATGAAAAATATTTAAGGAAGTATATTTGGCCATCTCTACCCCCTCTCCATACCATCTTTTCTTTACCTTGATCTAAGGGTGATATAAAGTGAGTTTTCATTGAATATTCATGGTAATATCTTTTTTTCCCTTCTATTATTGGTACTTCCTACACATCCCATTGATTCGGGGAAATTTCATTTAATAATTTGATGATGATTTCAATGGATCATGGTGAAATATTATAAGAATGATGGGGTTTGGCCCAACTTGTCTAGAGGGTGTCCTAGGAGGATGATTTTTTTTCATTGCACATAATTTTAATTAATGTATGTTAACCTATTATTTTAATAGGTATTTTAATGAATCATTATGAAATTGTCCTTATTATTGATCATTTTATTTTTTTCTCATATTCACTAGAGGAGGACTTGAGACATTGTTTTCTCATTTTCCATTGAGACACATATAGAGGTAAGTCACATACCTAATTTTATTGAGGTATTTTGAATAAATTTAATTAATTGGGTATGGTCTCAATGCCATGTGTTATATATTTTTCCTAGAATTATGTTAGAGATTTATTTCGAACCATCCATGTGTTCTTGGATAAAAATATTATGAGCTAATTTCAGTAATTATTTTTCAACAATACTTTCTATTTTAATTTATTTGTTTAATTGATAATGATTTTTATAATTAATCGGTTGGGATGTCTCAACATGGGGTATGACATAAAGTGAATAGAAACTAGCCAGTTGTGCTGAGGAAAACCTAGTAAGCCTAGGGAAGAGAGTTTTTATGCTATAATATAAAAGGTAAAGGCTTTGTATTGATGAAAGTTATCTCTTTGATTTTCCTTATGGCTTATAAAGTTAATTATTCTTTTGATATAATACTTGATATATGTTCTTACCACTATAGTATATTGACCATTAAATCAAATGATTATTTTTTAAGAATACAACTATTTTAATTAAATTTAATTCCCATACATGGAATGCACAATGTTACAAGGGCCATAGTGGAACCTTGTGCACTGGTTGGATATTCAGGTCGTTGATTGTTAGATGTATAATTATAACTATGTACCTTTTATTGTATTAACTCCATGATAGGTTCCAAATAAATAATTATGTGAATGTAGTGAAGCATATTGGTGGTTACAGACCTCTTGAGTAGATTTGAGATATAAATTATGATAATTGTCCCCATTTAACATTATGGGATTTTAAGGTGCCATGGAGCCTTCAAGATAGATGACACGAGAAAACAAATGAAAGAATATAAAAAATATATATAGGTAACTTAGTATTTAATATTCCCATTAGTTAGGATAGTGAATAACTAGTTTGGGTAATCCTTGAGTGTCCCTATATACCAAATAATAAATTAGATGATATTGGGAGGCTGGAGCAGCCACATTGTGTTTTGGTTGAGATTGAGGGATGTGTCACCCTAGAGTGAATAGTGTTACCCATTGAAAAATTCTGATTAATGATTAACTAATCTGTTGGGGATTATTAGAATGAATACTAATATCTATAACATGATTTAAAATAATATTATGTAATTCATGAAATTCATTAAATATTATGATTTTTATTATTATGTTTGGGGGATCTTGATGCGATTCCAAGGTCTTGTATTCCCATTATTATTGTTGTTTTTTGGAGACATTGATGTGATTACAAGGTATGGTTTTCCTATTGTAATTATGACTATTGGGTGACCATTATGTGATTCCAAGGTCTAGTATAGCCATAGTTATTATAATGTTTTGGGGACTATGTTGTGATTACAAGGATCGAGTGTGCTTATTATTATAATATAGTTGGGAGACCATAAGTTTCATCTAAGGATGAGGTATACCCATTATTATTTTACATTTGGGGGACCCTATACATATTCCTTGGATCTGGTATACACATTATTATTATACAGTGTAACACCCGAGACTTTTATGTTATATAAATTATCAAAGGAATCTTTTTCTACACAACACTTGCTTGACTTTCTTTACACGCAATCACGACCTTCCTCGATAGCTTGCGTCGTACGCAATACCGAGTTTCACTAAACAACAATATGCTATTAAAACTAGCCGTTATGAATAGTAATAACCACTTTTTGAAATTTTATAAATTTTATTTTTCAAAATGGACTTCATTTTTGGACTCAGAATATCGAAATTAGCCTAGGGTGAAATTTTGGTATTTTTCTGAAAACTTTCAAATTTTGATGAATAGTGAAACCACTAAGTGGTAGGTTAAAAACTGAATTTTGCATAAAACTTAATTTTACCGCTTCTGTGAATGGAATTTCGAAAATCTGAGAGACACGGTTAATATCAAGGACTAAAATGTGGTTCAATGAGATGAAAATAATTTTTTGGTGAATAGTAACTTTTTACGATTTTTACCGCGGTTAATAGTAAATAGGGTAACTAAGGGTAAATATGATATTAATATTACCCTAACACATGTACTAATTCTATTGGACAAGTTTAATTCGACCAAAAACAAACTTAGGAATAAAATATGACCATTTAGGCCTACTTGGATTAGATTAGGACATTTATTATTAATTTATTTAAAGAAGGGTTAAAATAGTTAAAATCAAAGTTTAATAAGTAAATCATTTTTAATATGGGGTTATACATAAGATAAATTCAATTGTAAATATTCACTAGAAAGCTAAAAATATTTCCTACATGATGATATTTTATTTGTAATTTTTAGACATTAAATAATTTAATTTATTTATGACATAATGATGATGCAATAATTATCTTATTAATGAAATATTGACATAATTGATGTTATAAACACCAAAATAAATGTAATTTGAGACTTTTTATGAATTCCACTACTTTTCTAGGTTACTATGATATATTAGTGTTGATTTAATCAACTTGGTTCGAACATATAATTCTGTTATGACTTTCAAACAAATCATATATCAAATAGTGTCAAAATTGACACAAAATAGTTTTTAAATCAAATATTATATTATTAATTGTTATTTTATTCCTAAAAATCTAAGGTTCGGCCAAATGACTTAGATAAGGATATATATATTAATAATAAACAATTTGGGGTTCTTGGGGCATGTTATAGTAAGTGTATTAACCATATAGTGAAGGAAAACAAAAAGACACGGTAAAAGTTAAAATAATTAACTTAGAGTTAAATCTAATTGATAAGGTTAAAATAATACCCTAAACTTGTCTAAATCCTATTGGTTGATAGTATTTCGACCCATACCCACTTTAGCTTCGAAAGAAGACCCTTTGGAACCATTATAAACCGATTTTGACTTTAATATAAAATAATATTTTGAGATATTCCTAAGGTGCCCCTCTCCTCCCTTATAAAAGGGCACCTCCTCCCCCTCCTCCTCACACCAAATTGAGCACTCAAGCTCGGAAAACCCCTACCATGTTCTCCTCTCCACTTCCCTAGAATAATCCTAGAGGTCCTGGGCTTCTCCAAAGACCAATCTTAGTTCCTTAAGTGGAGGATTCAAAGAAGCGTTCCAAAGAAGAGGTAATATCCATTACCGATCTTTTCAATTTCTTTCTTCTTCAACTTCTTCTTCATTAGTTGTTTCATGATAAAGTAATAACATCAGTATTACTTACATACTGATATGTTATTATAAATATTAAACAACCCTAATTCACCTTCTATCCATCCTACGGAAAAATGAAATCACCACGCGTGCGTACGTACGGAATACCGTCTCCACGCCGTGGTGTAATCTATTTTCCACCATCACCTTACAAGGATGGGTATAATGGTGTAATGAGTAACTACATATGATTATTATGAAGTAATATTGATACTGAAATAATATATATATACTCCAATACAATTCCACGATCATAGGAACGATATCATCACTCGTGCGTACGTACGGAATATCGTCTCCACGATGTGATGCGACTCGTTCTACATGATCTTCATTTCATAATGATTATATAAATGAATTGAATAAATGAATATGGTATATACTACACTAATACCATTCTGGAAATGAATTATCTATAACCTGAAGATAAGAATAAGAATTTATTCGACAAAACACGCATAAGAACAAAAAGTTATAAAGACCCGAGTAACAAGTAACAATGAAATATTACTAACAAGAAGCTAATAATATGACCATATATGATATCATATAAATATGTATGATTCTGGAATAAGTCAATAACATTATTTAAACCATTATACAGGAGCTTCGGACACGTACAAAGCTAATCGGACCTAAGGTAAGGGAAATGTCACAATCTCATTTTATCCGAGATTGTTTATTCGTAAGTATTTACTGGGGTGTATTTTATCATCCACATCCATGTTCCCTCAATATGTAATATTGTTTCCATCCACTTACAGTAGTTTAAATCCATTTTTACCCTTCGGTGAGTTTTTAGTAATATGTATGAAAGGAATTTTTTGTCGTACGAGGTACTTTTTGACTTTTCCAACAAAAGTACGAAGAATGTTTTTTTTAACTTATACGGCATGAATGGATTTTTAAAACATTATATCCAAGAAGCTTCCTTTACAAGTTTTCAAGTTTATTTTTAATCAACTTCTTTTATTTTAAAGTTGTATGACATGTTAAGAAAGGAAAAATGTTTTTTAAGTAGAAAGGATATTTTCCTCAAGAATAAAGTTCAAGTGTTTTATCAAAATTATTTTCCATCTAAGATAATAAAGGGTTCTGTTTTTATCCCTATTATTACATTGATTTGATCATGTTGTGATGGAATTATTTTTATGAATTCCATTATCTTATATGAATTGATTTATGATGTCATGATGTTTCAAGAATCCCATTTTTGTTACATGTGTTATGCGATGATGTATGTTTTATGATTATGTGGCACACATAAGAAAGGATTCATTATAAGATGGGTGGGACCTATATCTCCCTCCAATGCATTGGGTAAAGATTTTATATCTCATGAGATAGACATGGCTGGAACGGAAGGTTATTTCGGTTCAGTGATACAGGACTGAAACGAGGAGTGAACTCGGTTCAGAAAGGGACTTTGTCCACTAAGATAGTCTTGGAAATGAGTCATGACTAACAAGAAATGATTTTCCATGATTATGTGTGCATGCCACAAAGTTTCAAGTTTTATGTTATGATTTTGGGGATATCATTTTCACTTCTATGATTTATTCCATGTTAAGATATTATGATCTCTTTTGCAGGTTTTGATTTTCAAAAAGATATGATATGATTTTTATTTCCTTTATTTTCCCTTGCTGAGCATTTGAGCTCACCCTTTTATGTTTTCTTTTCCCCAGGTGAGGAAGATGGATATTAAGTAGAATATGCTAAAAGGGACCCTAGATATGATGAAATAAATGGGAGACATTGTAGAAGATTTATGAACCAGTTGTTTATGTTTCCCAGTTTCTAAAGACACTATACCTATACGGTCCTTTGTGGTTTTGTCATATGTTGTAATAAGTGTGCTTCAATTTTGAAGTATTAACAAGGTATGTAAAGTATGGGTCGTTATAGTTGGTATCAGAGGAAAGGTATAGTCAACCTTTGGAAACTAGGATGTGAAAGCCTTAGTAAGAACCCTAAGAATAAGTCTAAGCATAGAACACAATCTTAGAAATGGCCATGAGTAACCTAGGATAAGACCATAAGCATGAAAATTTTATTCTTGAATTATGTGGTTTCCTATTATAATTTGTGTTGCTCACACTATTCTTCTTGGTTTTAGTCAATGGCTGGAACCCTAAGGAACCGTGTTAATGCGGAATGCGATGGGCAATGCAATGATTGTCCCCCTGAGCAAACAAACGATATGGGAGCTGGAATGCAAAATCTTGTAGCCATGCTCACACAACTTTCTCAAGCTATGAATCATGCAGGATTTCCAAACGAGCAAAGGAGGGAGCAACATTCTGTTGAATCCTTCATGAGGCAGCGTCCACCTTCTTTCAGCGGGTCTACTGATCCATTAGTTGCTGAACAATGGATTAGTACTACTGAAAAGATATTTTCAGTTCTTCAATGTTCTGAACATGATAAAGTCATCCTAGCAGTGTACCGTTTGGAAGGAGATGCTGATCAATGGTGGAATCTTGTTAAGAATACGAGGCAAAGGGATGAAATTGAGTCTATGGAATGGGACGAGTTCAAGAACTTATTTTTCAATAAGTACTTCCCTCGTATTCTCCGAACAAAGATGGAGAAAGAGTTTCTTGAACTAAAGCAAAGGGATGATGAATCTGTTAGTACCTATGAAGCAAATTTTACAAGACTTCCAAGGTACGCTTCCGGTATTATTATCCAACCTGAGAGTAAGATCGATCGATTCTTTAGTGGCTTAAAACCAAGTCTTCAAAGGGCGTTAGCCATAAGGGACTTCAATAGCTACGAGGAAATCGTTCGATGTGCGCTCAAAGTCGAGATGGAGATTGGAGTAACCCATCAGTCACATGGGTTTGATAAGAAGAGGAAGATGGAATTCAAAGGAAACTCTAAAGAGCACACTGAAAAGAAGATGAACTTTCCATTATGCTCAAAGTGTGGAAAGAAACATGGAGGGAGTTGTCTTAAAGGGACAAGTAAATGTTTTAAATGTGGAAAGGAAGGTCATCGGGCATTTGAATGCCGTGATAATGGGAAGAAGATGTCTAATGATGCAAAAAAAGGAAGGGATACACAGAATGAACCTACTACACTTCAATGTTTCAAGTGCAAGGAGATGGGGCATTATGCCAATCAATGCCCAAATCCAAGGGTTGATGATGATGGTCGACGTCAACAAAATCTTAAGGCTAAAGACAAAGGAAAGTCACATGCAATTTCTATCAGCGATGTGGAGTACGATAACGATGTGGTGAAAGGTACACTTACCATCCACTCTAAAGTAGAAAATGTTTTATTTGATTCTGGATCCACCCACTCTTTTATTTCTGAATACTTTTCTAAGGGTATCACCGTATTACCTCAACAATTAGATGTTGAGTTAGCCGTGACAACACCTAATGGCACATCAATCGCATCAAAAGTTTATAATTCTTCTCCGATCGAAGTTTGTGGGAAAGTGCTTCCTGCAAATCTTGTGATCCTTCCTTTAGTGGAATTTGATGTTATTCTTGGCATGGATTGGCTTTCTCTACATGGATCTCATATCAATTGCCAAAGAAGGGAAGTCACATTTCATATTCCAAGTCAATCTACGATCGTCTATCAATGCAAGGATGAACATAACCTTCCAGTGGAAATTTCTTCCATCTTATGGGTATTGATTCCACTAAATGAAGGTTATTTATCTCAAATGGTTGGTGAGAAACTCACGATTAAGAATATGCCCATTGTACGGGAGTTTGATGATGTCTTTCCGGAGGAATTACCGGGTCTTCCACCAAATCGTGAAGTTGAGTTTTCAATAGAACTCGTACCGGGTGCTTTGCCTATTTCAAAGACACCTTATAGAATGGCCCCAATTGAGTTGCAGGAATTGAAGAAGCAACTCCAAGAGAATCTTGATAAGGGATTCATACGCCCTAGTGCGTCACCTTGGGGAGCACCTGTTCTATTTGTTAAGAAGAAAGATGGATCAATGAGACTCTGCATTGATTATCGAGAACTTAACAAGATCACTATCAAGAACAAATATCCTCTCCCACGCATTGATGACTTATTTGACCAACTACGCGGAGCTCAATACTTTTCCAAGATTGATCTTCGTTCAGGGTATCATCAATTAAGGGTCAAAAGGGAGGATATACCAAAGACGGCTTTCTGTACAAGGTATGAACACTATGAATTTATAGTGATGCCATTTGGTCTTACTAATGCCCCTGCTATCTTCATGGATCTAATGAATAGAGTCTTTAGAGACTATCTTGATCAATTTGTGGTAGTCTTTATAGACGATATTCTTGTCTATTCAAAGAGCAAGGAAGAGCATGAAGATCACTTGAGAATTATATTGAAGACCCTGAAAAAGGAGAAGCTTTATGCCAAATTTACCAAGTGTGAATTTTGGCTTAAAGTTGCATTTTTGGGTCACATAATCTCAAAAGAGGGGATATCTGTGGATCCAGCAAAAACAGAGGTTATCGAAAGATGGTCGAGACCAACAACAGTAACTGAGATCCGAAGTTTTCTTGGTTTGGCTGGATATTATCGACGTTTTGTAAATGATTTTTCACGATTATCTAATCCAATCACCAAGTTGACTCGGAAGGGAGTTAAGTTTGTCTGGACAGAGGAATGTGAAGAGAATTTCAAGGAGTTGAAAAGAAGGTTATCCAGTGCACCTGTGCTCACACTGCCTTGTAGTGGAGAAAGGTTTGTGATCTACAGTGATGCATCCAAGAAGGGATTGGGGTGTGTTCTTATGCAAAATGATATGGTGATAGCTTATGCCTCACGACAGTTGAAAATCCATGAGCAAAATTACCCAACACATGATTTGGAGTTGGCTGCGGTAATCTTTGCATTAAAGATTTGGAGGCATTACCTTTATGGTGAAAGGTGTGATATTTATACTGATCATAAAAGTTTAAAGTATATTTTAACACAAAAGGAGTTGAATATGCGTCAAAGAAGATGTTTGGAGCTGATTAAGGATTATGACTGCTCAATCCATTACCACCCTGGGAAAGCAAACAAGGTGGCAGATGCATTAAGTCGACAAGACCATGCTAGTTTATCCATGATGAGGATCACAAAAGATCCAATATTTATGGATTTACAAAGGATGGATCTTGGAATTATAATGGAAGGGGAAAAATCTTATCTTTCTCAAATGAATGTTCAACCATCTATACATGTGAAGATTAAAGAGGCACAGAAAGAAGATGTCGAGTTACAAAAGAAGGTGAGAAATGTTCCTGAATTCAACCTTGATTGTGATGGGATAATAAAGTTCAGGAATCGGGTTTGTGTTCCTCCCATCCCCGAATTAAAGAAGGAGCTGCTGGATGAGGCTCATAGTTCTTCATTCTCTATTCATCCTGGAAGCACGAAGATGTATAGGGACCTGAAAGAGTACTTCTGGTGGGATGGCATGAAAAGAGATGTTGCTGAATATGTCTCTCGATGCTTGGTTGGTCAACAAGTTAAAGCTGAGAGACAGAAGTCTAAGGGGATGTTACAACCATTACCCATACCCGAATGGAAATGGGAAAACATCACTATGGACTTTGTCATAGGACTTCCTAAAACATCCAAAGGCAATAATGCTATCTGGGTCATAGTTGATCGTCTTACAAAGTCTGCACACTTCATTGCTATTAGAGAGGATTTCTCTCTAGATCAGCTTGCCAGGATATATGTAAAGGAAGTGATAAGATTGCATGGAGTACCACTTTCTATTATATCTGATCGGGATCCGAGATTTACCTCGAAGTTCTGGCGAAGTCTTCAGCATACTCTGGATACAGAGTTGAGTTTCAGCACTGCTTATCATCCCCAGACAGATGGTCAGTCTGAGAGAACAATTCAAACCCTAGAAGATATGTTGAGAGCTTGCTCTATGGATTTCAAAGGAGGTTGGGATCAACAACTACCTTTGGTAGAATTTTCTTATAATAATAGCTTTCACTCTAGTATTCAGATGGCTCCTTATGAAGCTCTCTATGGAAAGAAATGCAGGAGTCCAACTTGCTGGGATGAAGTTGGGGAAAGAAAGCTATTAGGACCTGATCTCGTTGATGAAATGGCAGAAAAGGTCAGATCTATTCAACAACACATAAGAGAAGCTCAGAGTCGACAGAAAAGCTATGCCGACAACCGAATAAAAGACCTAGAGTTTGAAGTGGGTGATAAAGTGTTCTTACGAATATCTCCCTGGAAGAGGGTTATGAGATTTGGAAAGAAGGGGAAGTTGAGCCCTAGATATATCGGTCCTTTCGAAATACTGGATCGTGTTGGGAAGGTAGCTTACCGATTGGCGCTTCCACCGAATCTCTCTCAAGTTCACGATGTGTTCCATGTATCTCTCCTGAGAAAGTACATACCAGATCCTTCACATGTACTTAGCTCAGAAGTTGTACCGCTGGAGCAAGATCTTTCTTATGAAGAACAGCCGATAGAGATTCTGGATCGTAGTGAAAAAGTCCTACGAAACAAGACCACTCGATTGGTGAAAGTTTTATGGAGGAACCACCAACTTGAAGAATCTACATGGGAGCTTGAGGATATGATGAGGGAGAAGTATCCTCATCTGTTTGTTACAAAGTGACGAATTTCGAGGGCGAAATTCTTTTTAAGGGGGGTAGAATGTAACACCCGAGACTTTTATGTTATATAAATTATCAAAGGAATCTTTTTCTACACAACACTTGCTTGACTTGCTTTACACGCAATCGCGACCTTCCTCGATAGCTTGCGTCGTACGCAATACCGAGTTTCACTAAACAACAATATGCTATTAAAACTAGCTGTTATGAATAGTAATAACCACTTTTTGAAATTTTATAAATTTTATTTTTCAAAATGGACTTCATTTTTGGACTCAGAATATCGAAATTAGCCTAGGGTGAAATTTTGGTATTTTTCTGAAAACTTTCAAATTTTGATGAATAGTGAAACCACTAAGTGGTAGGTTAAAAACTGAATTTTGCATAAAACTTAATTTTACCGCTTCTGTGAATGGAATTTCGAAAATCCGAGAGACACGGTTAATATCAAGGACTAAAATGTGGTTCAATGAGATGAAAATAATTTTTTGGTGAATAGTAACTTTTTACGATTTTTACCGCGGTTAATAGTAAATAGGGTAACTAAGGGTAAATATGATATTAATATTACCCTAACACATGTCCTAATTCTATTGGACAAGTGTAATTCGACCAAAAACAAACTTAGGAATAACATATGACCATTTAGGCCCACTTGGATTAGATTAGGACATTTATTATTAATTTATTTAAAGAAGGGTTAAAATAGTTAAAATCAAAGTTTAATAAGTAAATAATTTTTAATATGGGGTTATACATAAGATAAATTCAATTGTAAATATTCATTAGAAAGCTAAAAAGATTTCCTACATGATGATATTTTATTTGTAATTTTTAGACATTAAATAATTTAATTTATTTATGACATAATGATGATGCAGTAATTATCTTATTAATGAAATATTGACATAATTGATGTTATAAACACCAAATTAAATGTAATTTGAGACTTTTTATGAATTCCAATAATTTTCTAGGTTACTATGATATATTAGTGTTGATTTAATCAACTTTTTTCGAACATATAATTCTGTTATGACTTTAAAACAAATCATATATCAAATAGTGTCAAAATTGACACAAAATAGTTTTTAAATCAAATATTATATTATTAATTGTTATTTTATTCCTAAAAATCTAAGGTTCGGCCAAATTACTTAGATAAGGATATATATATTAATAATAAACAATTTTGGGTTCGTTTGGCATGTTATAGTAAGTGTATTAACCATATAGTGAAGGAAAACAAAAAGACACGGTAAAAGTTAAAATAATTAACTTAGAGTTAAATCTAATTGATAAGGTTAAAATAATACCCTAAACTTGTCTAAATCCTATTGGTTGATAGGATTTCGACCCATCCCCACTTTATCTTCGAAATAATACCCTTTGGAACCATTATAAACCGATTTTGACTTTAATATAAAATAATATTTTGAGATATTCCTAAGGTGCCCCTCTCCTCCCTTATAAAAGGGCACCTCCTCCCCCTCCTCCTCACACCAAATTGAGCACTCAAGCTCGGCCAACCCCTGCCATTTTCTCCTCTCCACTTCCCTAGAATAATCCTAGAGGTCCTGGTCTTCTCCAAAGACCAATCTTAGTTCCTTAAGTGGAGGATTCAAAGAAGCGTTCCAAAGAAGAGGTAATATCCATTACCGATCTTTTCAATTTCTTTCTTCTTCAACTTCTTCTTCATTAGTTGTTTCATGATAAAGTAATAACATCAATATTACTTACATACTGATATGTTATTATAAATATGAAACAACCCTAATTCACCTTCTATCCATCCTACGGAAAAATGAAATCACCACGCGTGCGTACGTACGGAATACCGTCTCCACGCCGTGGTGTAATCTATTTTCCACCATCACCTTACAAGGATGGGTATAATGGTGTAATGAGTAACTACATATGATTATTATGAAGTAATATTGATACTGAAATAATATATATATACTCCAATACAATTCCACGATCATAGGAACGATATCATCACTCGTGCGTACGTACGGAATACCGTCTCCACGATGTGATGCGACTCGTTCTACATGATCTTCATTTCATAATGATTATATAAATGAATTGAATAAATGAATATGGTATATACTACACTAATACCATTCTGGAAATGAATTATCTATAACCTAAAGATAAGAATAAGAATTTATTCGACAAAACACGCATAAGAACAAAAAGTTATAAAGACCCGAGTAACAAGTAACAATGAAATATTACTAACAAGAAGCTAATAATATGACCATATATGATATCATATAAATATGTATGATTCTGGAATAAGTCAATAACATTATTTAAACCATTATACAGGAGCTTCGGACACGTACAAAGCTAATCGGACCTAAGGTAAGGGAAATGTCACAATCTCATTTTATCCGAGATTGTTTATTCGTAAGTATTTACTGGGGTGTATTTTATCATCCACATCCATGTTCCCTCAATATGTAATATTGTTTCCATCCACTTACAGTAGTTTAAATCCATTTTTACCCTTCGGTGAGTTTTTAGTAATATGTATGAAAGGAATCTTTTGTCGTACGAGGTACTTTTTGACTTTTCCAACAAAAGTACGAAGAATGTTTTTTTTAACTTATACGGCATGAATGGATTTTTAAAACATTATATCCAAGAAGCTTCCTTTACAAGTTTTCAAGTTTATTTTTAATCAACTTATTTTATTTTAAAGTTGTATGACATGTTAAGAAAGGAAAAATGTTTTTGAAGTAGAAAGGATATTTTCCTCAAGAATAAAGTTCAAGTGTTTTATCAAAATTATTTTCCATCTAAGATAATAAAGGGTTCTGTTTTTATCCCTATTATTACATTGATTTGATCATGTTGTGATGGAATTATTTTTATGAATTCCATTATCTTATATGAATTGATTTATGATGTCATGATGTTTCAAGAATCCCATTTTTGTTACATGTGTTATGCGATGATGTATGTTTTATGATTATGTGGCACACATAAGAAAGGATTCATTATAAGATGGGTGGGACCTATATCTCCCTCCAATGCATTGGGTAAAGATTTTATATCTCATGAGATAGACATGGCTAGAACGGAAGGTTATTTCGGTTCAGTGATACAGGACTGAAACGAGGAGTGAACTCGGTTCAGAAAGGGACTTTGTCCACTAAGATAGTCTTGGCAATGAGTCATGACTAACAAGAAATGATTTTCCATGATTATGTGTGCATGCCACAAAGTTTCAAGTTTTATGTTATTATTTTGGGGATCTCATTTTCACTTCTATGATTTATTCCATGTTAAGATATTATGATCTCTTTTGCAGGTTTTGATTTTCAAAAAGATATGATATGATTTTTATTTCCTTTATTTGCCCTTGCTGAGCATTTGAGCTCACCCTTTTATGTTTTCTTTTCCCCAGGTCAGGAAGATGGATATTAAGTAGAATATGCTAAAAGGGACCCTAGATATGATGAAATAAATGGGAGACATTGTAGAAGATTTATGAACCAGTTGTTTATGTTTCCCAGTTTCTAAAGACACTATACCTATACGGTCCTTTGTGGTTTTGTCATATGTTGTAATAAGTGTGCTTCAATTTTGAAGTATTAACAAGGTATGTAAAGTATGGGTCGTTATATACAGTTTGTGGAAACTAGAATTATTCCTTCAATCTAATTAACCCATATATATATATATGATTATGTGACATTGGATAGGGACATCGAGTACTAGCCAAAGAAGGTATGGTTATTCATAGAGGTCACAAATGACCCAAGAATTGATGGTGGTTTATTTTGTTATTCTCCGATGGATATACATTTATTTATTCCATGGATAATGTCACATATAAATAACACAATTTTTACTGGCTATTTATGAGACCATGTTGGTGCTACCATACCAAGTAATATACTCACACCCTTTTCGGGTGTCCATTGCACTTGGTACCTATGTAACCACTATTTGTATATTCATGTTGGGTGGAGACTCAAGGTTGCTTTACCATGTAGGATTGATCATATGGGACTTATAAATAGGATGAGGTTATAGTTGTGGATGTGGTATAGACTCAGTTTATTTTTTGGTTTTTCTTTTATTTTTTATTTGTGACAGGTTTGGTGGGAAGTTTAGTTATTGTTTTATGATATGTTTCACTTCATTATTCATTATTTATGATTTAGGTTTATTTACTTCATCCAAACACTCATATTTTTATTTATTAGTTTGGATGATATTTTTTTATTTAATATATTATTTATAATTTGGTATGAGGGTATAGTCTGCCCACTATCACATCTTATACCCTCACATCTAATCGTAATCCTCTGGCATATAGGGAGGAACACATGGGGTCACATAATGACCTGGTCCAACTACTTATTATAATAAACTTGGATGGGGATGTTACACTATGTAATACCTCCAAACATTCCTTTTCTCCCCTATTATACTCTTCTCATTTAATAAATTTTTGTAAATGGGTTGTGATATTTTAAATTTCCCAAAATTCATGGTAAAATCTATTCATATGGCCAGGCTTCTTCTTTTTTTTTGGGTTAGGAGAGTCCAATGTGAGTTCATTCATAGTGTTGGTTCACTGTTTCTATAGGGATTCCTTGAATAGTGATTTTAATATGGATTTGTTGATTTTGGACATTAATTTAGGGTTTGGGGTTTTAAATTAATTAGTTATTATTATCAATTAATGGCTATAATGATTATTATGATATTCTATCTAGGTTCTAGTTAGGTCTCAATAGAGTTTTGATATAGAGGTTTTGGTTTCCTATGTAATTTATCTTAAATGGTTTTAGATTTTAATTTAGGGTATTTTGTATTTTAATTTTATTAATAGGAAAGACTCATCATGGACATCCTCATGGCAGGTGGTTCTAAACCATATAAATATCCTTATGACTGAAATTTGTTTTTTCTTCCACCATTTTCTTTAAATTAGTAAAAAAAATTTGACTTACTTTATAAATATTTTAATGAATTGTTTTAAGTTAATTATTTAATTAGATATTAAAAAAATATTTAAATGATAATAATTTTAAAAATTGTAAAAAACCCCATGATATCTATTTTAGATTTAAATTTTTATTCAAAAATATTGGGAATAATTGATTACTTTTATCATGTGAAATAAGTATTGTATGATAATTGTTGAATTTGTTATCCCAATTAATTTTTTATCCTTTATATATATATTGGTGTTTCAGATTCATTATCTCTATCTCGTTATGTTAAATCATTCAAAATATAGTAGAAAACATGTTTTAATGTTTAATTAATTAATCGGTTATGAATAAAAAAAGTTTTCATATTCTTAAATTAGACAAGTACTATGATTAACTAGTACCTTACTTGAAAATGTATTTTTGGAGTGTTGATGTTATGACCCATTCCCTTAAAGGTACCCCTCCAGGGATGGTGTAATGAACCATTCTAGGAGTCCCATATTTACTGACATTGGACCTAACTCAACACTATCCCGAAGGACATTCCCAATCCATATGAGATGTAAACTAGTTCCTTCATCACAAGAAAGATCAATGGGATCAATTTAACCAAAAAATATTTGTATAAAATAAACATACTATGAAAAAAAAATAAAAATCCAACCAAGATGGAAAGATGAAACATCTAACAACGATCATCATGAAATAAAAATATATAGGAAGTGAAAGTATATACAAAAATATACTAGGGAAAAGAGACTGATACAACATCTCCAAATTAATAATTATAATGAGAAATATAACCAAAATAACTCCAAAATTCTCCACAAGTGACACCTAATCACTCACTACATCCCACTCATCTATCCATGGATAAACATGAACCAATGAAATGAAATGGATTTCGGTACTAGGTACCTAAAAATACTTTTATAAGAATTATCTAAATAACCCAGTAGGTCACCACCCATTGAGACTATGGAAATCCATATAGTAATACAATTCATAAAATAGAAGTTCAAAAAATAAGACAGAAACAGGTTTTTCACATACTTTATAAAAAAATGGGAGTGATGGTCAAGAAACAAGGGGAATTCATTTAAAACATGAAATGAATTTCCCTAAATCATCCAAAGAAGGAACTAGTGTCATGGGAAATGTATATAGTTCATAGTAATAAAGGACTAGAATGTGAAGAAAGGATCCTAGTGTACCAATACAAATCCCATCCATGTCCCAGATAGTCTCATCAGATTATCTAGAAATAAAATAGCTTGGGAGATTACTACTTCCACATGCCACTAAAAAGATTCTAGATCAAATAAACCACTATATTTTCGTCCAAAATCATATGTTTTATCCAAGAAATATTTTCTAAGAATCCTACTACTAAACGCTAGTCATTTATCTCATATAGGTCTCCCAATATCTACCTCATGATATGATCATAAGTAAAATGGAGCTGAGAAATAAATAATCACATATAACTAGTATAAACCATTTTAAATTATGCACACCTCACCTCATACAACCTCACTAATAACTACTATAATCACATTTTCATGTATAAGAATCAAAAATTTCATGCTAATATAAAGAATCCACCATGAGGCCACAAGACAAAAAATTAAAATTAAAAACATGGGGCATAAAGAGTTTCTCACACATTTATAAAAATAATTCCACATAAAGTGACAACCAGGATTTCACAAAAGAGAAAAGAAAGAAAATCTCTTCTCTTATCATTTGATAAATCACATAAAAAATAGTTTCGAAGCCTCTCTTGAAAAACTAGTTTCAATCACCATTGAACATTTATTTTTCCAAACCACACATTTAAATTTGATTAGAAATTTACCCCTTCCACAAATTCTATTTAAAAATAATAATTCATTTCAAAGAGAAAAAACCAAAGCTAAGAACCATTTTCATAAAACCCTAACTCATTTTTTTAAATCCCAATTTTAAATTACTACAAGACCCACTATCTCAAATATTTTTTAAAAATTGGTAAACATAATTTATTTTAGTCAAACATTCCTTTAAAAAAATTACACATACTATTAGAAAATGAAACTGTCATTACACATGTGTTCGAAATAGTTTAATTTATTAAGGAAAATCAAAACATCTATTTAAGGACTATGCTCCTGGAGACCTAAGTCCATTTTACGTCACAAAACCATTTTAAATCAAATTAAAACCAATAATGTAATTCCAAATATATAAAATCACATAAGAAACATTTCAATGTACTATGATAATTTTAAATTTAAAGCTTATATAGATTTAAAAGTACTTGTAAAACATCTAGATATCTTTCCAATTGGTAAATCAATTAAAATACCATTTCATGACTACCAATGGAATAAAATATGCTTCTAAATTAATATTAAACACAAAAAACCCAAAATTAATTTTATAACATATAATACAAGAAGATTCTATCGAAACACATACCTTTATTCAAGTGGAGACCTCCAAAACCTATCACCCTCGATGGAGAATGCACTATTAATCCCTAAAATCAGATGTAGCTATTATTATTCAACACACTCAGATACCACTACTATGTACTAGATTACAATAAAAATAAAGGCATCAAAGTTATATATTAAATATTTAACCAACCATTAATTTTAATTATCTTGTTTTCAAATTCAAGATTGATACATAAATATTCTAACATAAGTACTATTGGAACAATACATTTATTCCTTATATTTTGATGTTTGTCATCATAATCATATGAGATTACCAAGAAACATCTCCTTTTATTTATTAATTCATTTAACATTTCATCAATTATCTGGGAACTCTAAGACTCATCTTAAGATTCCATATCAATGATAAAGTATCCATACATAGAGTTGAACTGCATCGATAAGTTGGAAACCATAATAAAGATGTATGGCCATAGGTCCACCAAATAAGAATCAAGTAAGAAACTATTTCAATGAGAAACACACACATTGATATCATCCTTGCTAACAGAGTGTTATTACCAAACTATTTCACAAAGAATAACATGTCTATCCATCACTGACATCAACCATCACTATAGACCAGGGCTCCTATCCAACTGACCATCAAACATTACCAGTCATATCCATGTTCAAAATTAGTCAAAAAGGATCTCATTATCCTCTATAATAAAAACATATTAAATATTCATTCTAAAAACCATTCAAAGGTATCTAATTACAAAGAATTGAGGAATTCAATCCTCATACAACCATCATTGATGATGGTCCATGGAACCCAATAAATCCTAACAACATTATCCACATATCACCTCACCAAAGTATCCACAACAATCAATTCACGAATCGATATAAAATGATTTGAATTCATCATTTTCTCTAGAATAATCCAAACTACATCACATTCCCTTGGATCCTAGGTTAAATGGGTAACAAAATCCATCAATATGTCTTCGTGTTTACACCCACGGACTTCCAAGGGATATAAAAAACCTCTAGGAACATGGTGTTTGGATTTCACCTATAGAAAAAATAGACACTTTTCTATAAACAATTCCATAAACCATTTTATTACAGGCCACCAATATTTGCTCCTTAAGACATGATACATATTAGTCTCACTAGGATTTACCATTGATGGTGGGATGTGAAACTCATGGATAACTCCCTCATGAATTTCTAACAGAACAAAAAACCTCCCCCAGAATAGTTAAAATACATCATATAAAGATATTGTATTAATTATAAGGGAGGGAAAATATTTAATAAAAGAGTAGAAATGAGTATGAGATTAGTGTCATGGTAAATGATCACCACACCCATTCAATTCACTCTTACTCATCACAAGATTAATAAAAAATAATAATTTAAGTGTATAATGGAATTAATTTCCACGTATATACCCCGGTCCAATACATGGGTTAGCCCCTAATTTTTGAGGGTAAGAGGTTACTATGGAAATATATGATAAATGACGAATAAAATAAAAATATAAAAACAATATAATGGATGAAAAAATAATGGAATAAAAATAATGATCTGGGTGGAGGTAACCCTATAACAAAAGAATGCATGGATTACTTAATTAACCAAAATAAAAATTACATGATAAATAAAACTAAAAAATAAAAGAAATGAAAAATAAATAAAAGGCTAAAATCCAAAAAAGTATGGTCCTAAAACTCCTATTTCAATGATGTTGAGGGAGCCATTTGGCAGTGATGGGTGGCACTATTTTATAGGTAAGGTCAAGATTCTGGCTCCTTAATTTTCATCTAATATGTTTCACATTGTATATTCATAAAATGTATGTATTTTAAAATGTAGAACGTGGAAATATTGGTAAAAAGGTCTTTCCATTTTTCCACAAATTTTGAGATTCATTCACCACATGGAGAATATGTTATATTCTATTTAAGCCACAAATTAATTCTGACAATGAAGAATTTTTGAATTTCAATAATCAGATATCCCTTGTTGTTATGACCATGAAATCTATAGAATCAAGTGATAAAATTGTTATTAATACTGTTCATCAGGATTCTATATTTATCACCTTCAAATTTCAGATCAATTTTTCAATCCATTTATGAGATATATGCCCTATTTCAAAAATATCTATATATGTGCACATATTCAATCGCCCAAGTTGTGAGCTCATTTTGGGCCACTAAATGTTGGATTTAGCTCTTAGTGAAGATGAATGAAATGAATCCCAAGTTATTTATAATCCTAAAAAAACTAATTTTTTAAATTAATCTAGTCTATAAAATGTCTTCATTTAAATTCATAAATAAATTTAAATAGTAAAAATCCAAAATTAGGATATTTTTATAATTATGTTCAGAATGATTCTAAAACCTTAAATGGGACAATTGAAATTAAAATAACCCATTAGTGGGATTAAAAAAATATAAAATTAAAATTAAAACATTTGAAAATATATTATTATTCACCACTCTTAATACCTCTCTTATAAAGTGTGAATGAATCACATCGCTTCACAAGGAGGTAGTATTCCTTATACACGAGTGATGTTATCGTATTACCCAAAATGGAGTGTATAAAGGTATGTGTTATGTAATGATTAAATAATAATAATAACACAATAAAAATCATATATATAAAATATAATCAATAAACACATCATTACAACTATCTTTGATATGTGGTAAGGAAAAAATGAATGACAACGATTCACAAGGTGATAGTCTTCAATACACACAAACAATGATTTTGTAAAATATTTGATGGAATTAGAGATGGTTGATGGTCATGAAATTAAAATAATTAACTCTATGTATATGTAATAATGTAATTGTATTATATAATCATGGTATAATAATAATTGAAGTGTTTGGTGGAAGAAATAAAACAAAAATGCTTGTTGATGAACACAACCTCTTCTTCATGTATCCTCCATAGGTGGTTTCAGAACCAAAAGGGTTTGAATCTGTGAAGTAGAGAGGATAGTGTGGGGGTGCCCTTTTATTTGTGGGGGACTGGACACACTTGGTATTTTTGAAAATAAATGTGCGCTCCCACATTTTTCAAATGTCACAAGGGTAAAAATTGACCATTATATATATTTTGAGGCATCAATATTGAAATATGGCCATCCAATAGTTTTTATACATGTGTATTGGTTATTTTTACCCTTATCTTTTTAGTTTAACCCCTAGTAAAAAAATCTTTACCTTAATCACAATAATTAATTTATACTACATTCATAATTAATTTTGGTAAAAAATTAATTTTAAATTATTATATAATATAAAATATGTTAATTCCCAATATGGAATCCATTTTTAGAAATTCAATTCATATAAGTAGAAAATTTTAATTTAAAATTAATCGTACAAACATTATGAGAAAGTCAGTTTTTAAAAAGAATAATTTCAAAAGTTGACAATGTTTTTATGTCAGAATATTATATAAAATTGATTAAAATTTTCTAAATTGGATTAATTAAAATATAATTAAACTAATGTTACTTTCAAATTTATTTAAAATATAATTTATATTTATAAATATGTTAAATTAAAAGGAAATTTTCAATTAAAATTCATTAATTTTCACTTTTAATCAAAAATTGAAACTTTTCACAAAAATATAAAAATTTCACTCTAAGATAATTTTGACACTGATTTAAAAATAAATTTTATATTCCCAAATAAATTTTATAAAATTTTCAAGAATTATTTTAAAAATAAGTTTTACATAATAAGGCGACAGATCTGTTTTTTTAGAAAAATACTATTTTTAATAGTAAAATTAGATCTATTATTATAATTTATCTAGAAAAAACATAAGATAAATATGAAATAGTTGATTGAATATATATAATGTTTACATTTCATTAAAATCACTCACCATAATTTGTAAGTTTATTTTATTGAGGTGAATTTTTTTCATAATGAATAGTTTTTGAGAAAAATATTACTTTTATTTTCTAGTAGTTTACATTTTCATTTCTAATTAATTGATCACCAATGATTTAATTATATATACACGTGTAATAATTATTTTTAAAATTTATTTAATCATATTCAAATACGCCATTCCAATAGATATGTGATAACTATCATATTAAATAATAATATTTTAATTGTATGTCATGTTTCATTTATACTCGGTGTTGCATGTATTGAATGAGAAAATCACTATTGTGTGCAATAAAAGCCAAACCTAGTGATGTGTGAAACAAAAGATGAACTCAATGTTACTTGTAACACAATCCAAAATAATTGTTTCATGTTACAAAAAATTTGGAGAATATCAAATCTATTAAAAACAATATTTTAGAAAAATATTATGGTGTTACACCCATTGATAGAAAACATATTTCATGCTCTTATAGTTCATGTAAATCACAATGTTCTCATTGATCAGGCAATGTTGAAAAAAATTTAGTCAAAAAAAAATATTCACTAACTCCAAATCATGGGTGGAATTATTTCAACTGTAGGGGATTTAATACCTAGACACATAATAGATCACCTCCCTCTATTTTATCATGAGGCATCCCAAACCCAGATAAAAGACATCACAAAACACATCAAACTTCATAGTCTCTTCATAAAAAAAATCACTAGAGAACTAGTCAATATATCCTTCATTTAATTTAATTCCACATAAAATCAATTATTTACCAAATACTTGTCCTTCCTACTCAAATATATCAATGGTGCTATAATCTATGAAAATATAGGCACAAAACACTAAAAGTAGGCCACTAGACCACGAAATATATGAAAGTTTACCTCATTCTTGTGTGATTCCCAAGAAACAACTACCATGATCTTTGACAGGTTCATGAAAACACCCTACTAGGACACCATATACCAATGACTCACACCAATCACATACAAAACATGCACTTAAATTTATTTTCATAGAGATAATTATGTTAAAGAACTAGAAAGAAAACTCATAGATGATTTCAATGCCCCTCCTCGAGCTTCGAGCAGTTCAATATTTCATGTGTGAAAAAAACTATAAAATGGTATAAGAACTCATAGATTATAGAGTTCATGAGCCCTATGAACATAGTTTTGAATTCATAACACCGAATGACATGACTGTGAACTTGAAGTGTCCATATACGCATGAGAAGTAATTATTTAGTACATCCATATCTTTAAAACTTATCTAGTGATATCCATTCTAGAAGTTGATCATGAAAAACCAAATGGATGCCATCTTCTAGTTGAATATATTTTAAATCCTCATAAGGGTTTTACAGTTCTTCAGTATCACATAATTCAACCTTTGGTAGTAAACGTACAACCTCATACTTCATCTCTCTTTCTTGGTGAACAAAGTAGTACCACTCTAAGGAGATACACTCAGTTGGATGAAATCCCTATACATCTAATCCTCAACCTTTAACCACTACTCATACAACTCCTTAGAACAATTAAATTGAGAGATATCATAATTAGAGATGAAACCTGTTTCAAATCTATCCTAAAATCAACATCTCATCAAGAGGGCTGTGTCACAACCTCATAGAGGAAACAACTAAGTAACTCTTACACAATACTGGGAACATCCTCTACCTAAGAATCCAGTGTAGGATCCTTAAAGTGAGAAAAAAGTCTCTACATTTTTTCCACTCATCTGAGAGCTCCACTCACCATTGAACTCCCCTAGTTATCCCTCCACATCAAAAAAAAATAAAAAACTCCTCTAAAAAATCAATGAATGAACGAAAAAATAGGACCAATCCAAATAATTATTTGTATCTAAAGAAAGGAATAATCCCTATTAACTAGTGTTTTCTCAACACCAATCTATATCTAGGACACACATCGAACTAAACATCATGAATACTAACTATTGTGGATAACCCAAGTGGATTGAGAAGTATCTCCACCTACAGTCTCAAAGAATAGAAAAAATTAGAAGGAAACACCCTCCTAAATCAAACAAGACATAAACATTTTTAGATGATAAAATTACCATACCATGGTAAAAATCTATCCATTTTGGTGCTACAACCACCAACACATGCATCATCCCATTTTCATCTCATCTATCTCTCTACCGATGGCCTCCAAATTTAACTTTATTTTAGATACCTAACGAAAAAGTCCATAATGAGGCTTCCATTTACCAACTCCAAGTATTATCAAATACTAATCAAGTGTCAATGGTCTCTCTGGATGAAACTTTCTTAGAGGAAACTGATGTTTCCACTGAAAATGGGCTTGAAGTCCAATATGACACCTTCATCAATGGGTTGTTAGAAACCGAACCTTGTGTTTTTCATGAACTTCATAGGCATAATAATAAAATAGTAATCCCATAGTATCCAACATCTCAAGAATACTATGTCTTGTTTTTCTAGTGTTGTATTCCTATTGGCTGAAACCTCAATTTTCTGTAAATATCCCATCCACTAACTAGATCCATGCTCCTCAATAAACTCTGGTGTACCATCTCTCGAGGCTCACCTCCTAGAGATATATTTTTTAAGTAACCTATGACTTATTATACACCTTTAGATACATAGGAATCATATATGGGGTGATTTTATACTTAATAGATGCGTGTATCACCTCCTATAAAATTTATTCTCTAGACTTCACATCTTGAAATACATTAGGGGAAAAGAACATGAGGTCCTTATAATTGATTCCATGCCCCCACACATACATGCTCCCCTGGTGATGGGATAAAAAATCCCACTTTATGGACTCATTCATCTTCAATGAAATAAACATTAAAAAAGAATTTTTATGGATCTATATCCAAGACACATCTACCTCCTTCGGTCACCAAGATATAACATCCACTATAGATGTGCAACTCCTCACATTTGGATAATGGAAAACAACACCAAAAACTCATCTAGGTCTTCAATAAAACTATAATCGATCTCATGATCCTCTTACAAGAAATTTATCTCTAGATTATAGATTCTACCATCATAATTCACCAATAACTTCCACTGAAAGTCACACAAGTCCCATGGCCATGCCTCATCCTCCTCGATTGGGTCAATCCACTCATGATCAAAAAAATCATACGATTGAACCCCTACCGAATAAGTTTCACATGGATGATGGAAATGATCTATTCCTAAAAATAAAAGAGAATCACTTAGTCCAATAACAAATATTTTAATCAAATTTTATTTAATCAAATAGTTTTAATTTAAAAAAATCACCCAATTTATAAATGAATACAAATAATAATTTTTCATGTGCCTCTCCAAGATGGCTACCCTAAAAATAGCTTCACCTTGTATAGTTGTTCAAGAATCTTGGATTCCATGCATGAGATGACGAGGGGGGGGGGGATAAATTCCATTGTCCAAGAAGGTCTCTTGGGACTATGTGACACACCAATATCAATTGGAACCATTGACCTACCAGTCCATGAAATCCTCATAATTATTTTCTCTGAAATACACCCTATCTCTCAAATAAATGTTTTGATACTAGTCTTTCACATCCCCTGCCTCCAAAGACACCTCTCTTGGGAAGAAAATCAATAGATAGAGTTAAAACCCCCCAATTCCAATCTTTAGTATTCCTTAGGTTGGTGACTAGCATTGAGGGTGAAAAATATCACATATGGGAGAACTTACCCCTATTAATAAAATAGGATCGAGAAATATAATGAAAACCTACTATGAAAACTAATGCATAATATTAAAAAGTTAAAAAAAACTATCCTTATAATGAATGAATAGTGTCAACAGATACGGACAAGTCTCCATGTAAATACCAAGAGACAAGTCCTAAAGAAGTAACTAAATAGAAACTACAAAATTAAACATAATAATATTCATCTTGGTGCCTAAAATCCTCCTAAAAACATGGAAGAAAGTTTATATACCTAGGGTGAGCCTAATTTGTATTCTTATTAGGATCATAACCGAGGTCTCTCATGAACATGTTAAAAGATGATAAGCATATCGTAGTGAAAAAATAGTAGAACCAACATACACATTTTCAAGTCAACTAACCAAACCCAACATACCCATAAAACGCTCACCGAATAATGAATCCAATGTAGTAATCATTGTATCAAAAGAATACATGATGCAAATGTTTCCTAAAACCTCTTCCCCATAGATTTACTAATCTCACACCCCAACATTAAATGGTATATGATCCCATCCCATCTATGTATATCACATCAAATATCTAGCCATCATGTATATAGATTGAGATACATCCAAACACATCCCAAACTCTACCAGTTTCTAGTATCTGATGCTACCATCAATATCCATCACATCACAACCTCATCATATAACAAGGGAAGAACAATATCATCAATAAAAAGGATATCAACGTCATTCCATCCTTCTACCAAGCATGCCCCACCACATATAACATACTTAATTCCATTGGTTAATCTACAAAACAAACCCATATAGTCACTGGATAATCTCCATCCCTAAATCGTATAATCAATAATATTGAAGGTATAGTGTGGAAGAGGGGGTATCCAACCAACCATAACAAAACTATCCTGGATATTTGAGAAAACACCTAGAATGTAACATCACAAGTAAGTAATGAATAATAGGTATTCTTATCTATGTCTATTTATGAATATGATAGTGTTTTAAAGGCTTAAAATGAGAATAAATCCTATCTTAATCATGGAATACACTAATATTTTTAAAAGATTGTTTTACTGCCTTTTTATGAAAAACCATTTTTAAATAAAACTTTTGACAATTTTATAATATCTATTTGTCAAAATAAACATATTATTTATTATTGGGACATTGAAATTTACATTGGATAAATTTTTTGGTATTTTTCTGACAATGTTCATTTTTTTATGAATAGTGAAAAATACTGTATTTTACATCAAAACTTATTTTTCATCTATTTTAATTATATGGCTAGATTATCTTTTTAATTGGTATTAAAGTGTAATTAGAATATATGTTTACCATTTAATACAATGGTGGTCATTATTATTAATTTCTCTTAGTAATTGGGCATAAACTAATGACAAACTTTTCATAGATATTGTTTAAAAAAAACCCTCTATTTGTTTTGACAACAGGAATTATTTTTAAATTAATTATTGCAACTTCTGTGTTTGGAATTTGGTAAAATGGATTCCATATTTGGAATCAGAATGTCCAAATTATGTAATTAATACTCTTTTTTTGGACATTATGAATAGTAATGACGATAATTATCTTTAATTATCTTGATTAATGAGTAATCGGGTAGTTAAGGATAATAAAATAATATCATAATAATACAAAATGACACCAAAAAGTGCCCTAATGCTACTTTTTGTCTCATGGCCGACCATGGGATTCCTTGTGCTAAACTTGGGGACCCCATGGAATCACTTTTGTGGGAAAGTGACTTTTTATCTTTTTATTTTTTAAAGAAAGTAAATACAACAAATAATGTATCACCTAAGTAAAACATTTTTAATTTTGTCTACATAAATGATATTTTGGACTATAAATATTCATTGGAAATATAAAATGATTTCCTACATCATATTATTTTAATATAATTTTTAGACATTAAATAAATTAAATTATTTATGACATCATGATGATGCAACGATTACCTCATTATTTAACGATTTAAATAAAATGAACTGATAATGTAAAATATAAGAACTAAACTTGTAAAAAACCTATTAGATGGGTATATTTAGAACCCTTATCACCTTATCCTAGAATTATATCAATGTCGGACCTTTTAAATCCGAAACTCATTTTAAAATAAAGTAACATTTCTTTACTTTCCAAGAGTGCCACTCCTCTCCTCTTATAAAAGGCCCCCATCTCTACCTTCTTACTCACACTTACAAAGCCCTTTTCTCAGCCAAACCCTACCAATTTTGTCTCTCCACATACCTCTCTTACTCATTGAAGCCTCAATTTGGGCAGAAGTCTTCCCAAGGAAGCCTTTGAGCTCAAACCAAAGGGAGTTACCCAATTTTAAGGTAATGTCTTCACTTGAGTCATGTTGTTTTATTTTGCTTCTCCAACCCCTTAACTCTTTTTATTCATTTCTTTTGTAACAACTACAGTATCTTCAATATACTAGGATGTTGTTATAAGAAGTATTCAAGCTACACTTACACACACCTACATCTAATGGTTAACGAACATACTGTTTCTGTGGATGGAGAATTTCTGCCTCCCGAAACGATGATTGTTCAACATTATTTTAACACATTCAAAGGTGGCCATTAAGATGACACTATATTAATATATGATATATAATATGTTTATGTTTTCCTTAAGCTTCTGTATTTTTCATTTTGGGCATACCTTTATGGTTTCCATTATGGGTAAACGCGATATCTTCATTTAAGGAAGTGCGGACTACTGCCCCCTCAAAGTGATTTGATTTCGTTAATGCCATATGTTGGACATATAAAGAATTTAATTAATGTTAATATATATGATATTATACTGGAATTATAATATACCTTTATATCATTATAATTCCATTCCATAAAAATACGAAATAGAAATGAAAGCAGCGTTCATGCGTACGTACGACTTACCGTCTCCATGAACGGTGCATTTCATTTCTTAACGCTAAACTTTATATAATATTATAAATGCATGTATATACTAAATATATATGATATATATGATATATACATAATGATTATAACTTTGGATATAATGGATACATGAACAACTTGTAATTATAAAGAGCAAGTTTTTGACTCAAGTACCAATGATCGTTAAAATGACCATTATTAACTTAAATAATTACATAGTGTTCATGACATGGTAATAAGTGATATAAAAGGAATAATTAACTTGAAAAAGGTTCTTAAGAAAGTAGAAATTATCTCAGGTTTATTATTCAGGAGATTAAAGAGCGATCGAGTCAAGTCAGACCCGAGGTATGGGACTTCGTCTCAATCTCCATTCATTGAGGCATATTTTATTTTATACACAACCTTCTTTTATACGATGTATAAAACCCTTTGAATTTTACTCTTTTTCAAAAGGAATCTTTTTTATATGAAGCGTTTTACTAAATGAAAAAATGGAATGTTTTTCTTGTCGTACGTATGCGGCGACAACGACTTCTCAGCCGCCGTGACCATTATTTGAGTTTCAGCTTCCTCTACAAGCCATACCTTCTTTTTAAAAGAAAAATAAATACCATTATTTACATTTCTTTTATTTTGGTATTGAAAATGGTTTTCATAATGTTTTTATATCAATGTGTTGTATTGTTATCTTGTGATTGAAAGGTGTAAATGTTATGTTTCCTTTATGCATGTTTTGTGTGATACGACTATGTTATGGTTTTTGGGAATTGTTATAAAGACGGGTGGTTCTGTGATAAACTAAGGGTGGGTGAGCCTGATATAGCTCTCCAATGCATTGGGTAACACGAAGGAGTGAAACTTTAAGGTTTCTCTAAAGATATTTAGGGAATATACTGTGATGGGTATTCCAAACGTAACCAAGAGGGTTACTCCCTACGTAAGAATGTTATGAATGCCTCAAGTTACCTTTATGTATTATGATTTCTATGATTTATTCATGATTTGGTGAGGTATATTAAAGTGCTTATGTTTTATGGGTAAAGTATGATTTCATTATTATGTATATATGAACTCATGTTTCCTTTCTATATTTTTATATCCCATACTGAGCTTTTTTTATGCTCATCCCAAGTTTTTTGAAATGTTTTCACAGGTCAAGGGAAAGGTACATGATATGATGATAGTGTCAAGAAGTGTCAAGAAAGAATCCATGTTTTATTTTAAATATGTTTCCATTGATGGAAAAAATGAATACTATCTTTATGTAACCAGTTTGTTTAAATGTGGTATGTAATGCATGTTTTTATGATCTAATTCTCTAAAAATCTAAACCTGAAAAGATCCACAAGGTATATTCTTGAAATAGCTCAATATTAAGTAAGGTTGAAGGCTGGGGCCTTATAGTTGGTATCATAAGTCGGTTTAGATAACATTAGGAGTTAGAATTCTATGAAATTATTATCCAAAAATATTTTTTTATGGTCAAATTGAAATGATATAGGATTTGAAGTTTACCATGTTTCTTCATCTAAGACATGTTTGTTCAGAATGGTTTTTCGCAGAGGAAACATGGAAGTAGTGATAAGAAGGCATACAGAAGGAAATAACCTTCCTAATCAACATCCTGAGATGGTCGGAATTGGAACTGAACAATTTGTTGCAGTAACGACACAGTTGAGTCAGGTGATAAATGGTGGTGGTATCCATGCACGAGATCTTCCAGATCAACCGCAGAGGAACATGTCAGTGGTGGAACATTTCATGAGGCAACATCCCCCATCATTCAGAGGATCATCTGACCCTGTGCTTGCTGAAGGGTGGATTAAAGCACTAGAGAAGATTTTCGATGTCATGGGGTGTTCAGAAAATCAAAAGGTTAGTCTTGCTATTTATCGTTTGGAAGGTGAAGCAGATCAGTGGTGGTTAATAGTTCAAAATATCAAGGACGCTGATGAGATTGATTCTCTCAACTAGGATGAAATCAAAGGTATGTTTTTGAGAAGTATTTTCCTAAGTTTGTTCGACTTAGGATAGAAAAACAATTCCAGGAATTGAGGAAAGAGGAAGACTCAGTGGATGCTTATGAAGAAAGGTTCACTCGATTGGCAAGGTATGCTCCAAATTTTATCCGAGACCTTGATAGTAAATTCAATCGTTTTTACTTAGGATTAAAGCCAAAATATTGAAGGGCTTTAGCTTCTCGTGAGTTCAAAAGTTATGAAAATCTTGTTCGGTGTGCTGAGAAGGTGGAAATGGAGTTTGCTGATGATCAAGTGTTCTATAAATACCATCAAAAGAAGAGACTGAGGTGGCATGAGAAAGGAAAGAATTATTCAAAAAAGTCTGATGGTAAGAAAACAAAGTTTCCATTTTGTGATAAATGTGGTAAAAGGAATACTGGGGAATGTCTTCTGAATTCTGGTAAGTGCTACTGATGTGGTAAGATGGGACATAAGGCTCGCGATTTCACTGAAAAATATCAAGTTGATGGTAATTTCAAATTTGATTTACAGTTAGTAAAATGATTTAAGTGCAATGAGATGGGTCACTATGAAAATGAGTGTCCGACAAAGAGCTTGAGTTATGGGAAGCATTTAGACTACAAGCAGAAAGGGGTGGTGAAATCCTTTGCAACTACTTCAACATATTTCGGGCCATCAAATGAAGTTGTATCAGGTACTTTGTTTGTTTTTTCAGATTATTCCAGTGTGTTGTTTGATTCGGGGTCTACAAATTATTTCATCTCTGAAACCTTTTCTAGTAAAATGGGAATACCATCTCAAGAAATGACTCCTGAACTTGTGGTAAAAACACCTGGGGGAAATTTTGAGGCAAAAATAATTTATAAGAATCTTCCTATCCTTATCCGTGGAAAGAACCTACTAGCAAACCTAATTGTTCTACCTCTAGTAGATTTTGATGTTATCCTGGGTATGGATTGGCTCTCTATTTACCATGCTAAGATTGAATATAGAGCTAAAGAAGTTTATTTTCAGAAAGTCTTTCAGTTTGTGTACAAGAATGAACCCTTACTATTGATAACATATCAAGAGGCTGAGAAAATTGTAAAATATGGAAATGAATGTTACCTTGCACACATTGTTGAAAACAAAGGAACTGTTCAGATTAATGATGTGCCAGTGGTAAATGAGTATCCTGATGTTTTTCCTGATCAGTTTCTTGGAATAATACCAGATCGGGAAGTTGAATTTACTGTTGACTTAGTTCCTGATGCTAAGCCAATTTCAAAACCCCCTTATCGAATGGCTCAAATTGAACTTATAGAGTTGAAGGATCAATTACAAAATTTATTAGAGAAATGTTTCATTTGACCTAGCACATCACCATGGGGTGCTCCTGTTTTATTTGTTAAAAATAAAGATGGTTCTATGAGACTTTTCATTGATTATAGAGCCTTGAATAACATCACTATTAAGAACAAATATCCTTTGCCTCATATCGATGATTTTTTTGATTAGCTCCAGGGAGCTCAGTATTTTTCAAAGATTGACCTGAGATCGGGGTACCATCAGTTGAAGGTAAAGGAAGCATATATTTCGAAGACCGCGTTCCATACAAGATATGACCATTATGAATTTGTAGTAATGCCTTTTGGGCTAACCAATGCACCTACTGTATTCATGGACTTAATGAATAGAATTTTCCACGAGTTCTTGGATAAGTTTGTGGTGGTTTTTATTGATGATATTTTGGTGTTTTCTAAAATTAAAGAGGAGAATGAAAGACATTTAAGGGTTATTTTTCAAAACCTTAAAAGAAAAGAAATTGTATGGGAAATTCAGAAAGTGTGGATTTTGGTTGCAACAAATTTCTTTCCTTGGTCACATTGTTTCTAAAGATGGAATAACTGTTGATCCTGCAAAAACAAAGGTTGTTGAAGAATGGCCAAGACCTACAAATGTAACTGAGATTCGTAGCTTCCTTGGTTTGGTAGGCTATTACCGAAGGTCTATTAGAAATTTTCACGGTTATCTAGTCCAATGACTAAGCTAACTAGGAAGGGTGTTAAGTTTATCTGGACAAAAGAATGTGATGATTGTTTTCAGGAATTGAAAAGAAGATTGGTGAATTCTCCAGATTTGGAACTACATTCTAGGAATGGTGAGTTTTTTATCTATAGTGATGCTTCATTGAAAGGACTTAGTTGTTTCCTAATGCAGAATGATCAGGTAAATGATTATGCTTCACGACAGTTGAAAACACATGAGGTAAATTACCCTACACATGATTTGGAATTAGTTGCTGTTGTTTTCACTTTAAAAATTTGGAGGCATCATTTGTATGGAGTAAAGTGTGAAATATATACTGATCACAAAATCTTAAAGTATATATTCACTCAGAAAGAATTGAACATGAGACAAAGGAGATGGATAGAATTAATCAAGGATTATGATCGTACAATTCATTACCATCCGGGAAAAGAAAATAAAGTGGCTAATGCTTTGAGTCGAAAAAGTAATGCTTCATTAACAATGTTGCGTTTGGAACGTGATCATTTAGTTAAGGATTTGATGAACTTTGGCATAGAAGATGTTGGTGCAAGATGTCCTTCTGTTTTGTTTCAGGTATCAGTGAAATATTCTCTATTAGACAGAATCAAGCAAGCACAGAAGCAAGATAGTGAGTTGCAGAAAAAGGTAGAGCTGGTTCAGAAGTGTAAGTTTCCTGAATTAAACATTGATAATGATTGTGTTTTGAGGTTTGGGAAGAGATTGTGTGTGCCTTGTGATTCACAATTGAAGGGAGAGTTATTATGTGAAGCTCATAGTTCTCCGTTTTCAGTTCATCATGGCAGTACTAAGATGTATAGAGATATTCAGGAGTATTACTGGTGGGATGGAATGAAAAGAGATATTGCTGATTTTACTGTGAAGTGTTTGACTTTTCAACAGGTAAAAGCAGAGCGGCAGTTACCGAAATGGATGCTTCATCCATTACCAGTGCCAGAGTGGAAATGAGAGAATATATCCATGGACTTTGTTGTGGGATTACCGAAGACATCTCGAGGTAATAATGCAATCTGGGTTGTTGTTGATCTCTTGACTAAATCTACTCATTTCCTTGCTATACAAGATACTTTTTCCCTAGATCAACTTTCTCATTTGTATCTTAAAGAGATAGTCAGGTTACATGGAGTTCCTCTCTCTATTGTATCTGACCGTGATCCCAGGTTCACTTTTAACTTTTGGAAAGGCCTTCAGAAGTCCTTGGGTACTGAATTAAATTTTAGTACAAATTTTCATCCTCAATCAGATGGGCAGTCGGAATGAAAAATTCAGACTTTGGAAGATATGATACGTGCTTGTTCGATGGATTATAAGGGAAGTTGGGACAAACATATTTCTTTGGTTGAATTTTCATATAATAACAGTTTTCATTTCAGTATACAGATGGCTCCGTTTGAGGCGTTATATAGTAAGCGGTGTCAAACTCCAGCTTTCTGGGATGAAGTGGGTGAAAGGAAGCTGATGGGACTAGAATTGGTAGAAAAGTTGTCATAAAAAGTTCAGTTGATACAAAAACACATGAGAATAGCTCAGAGCAGGCAGAAGAGTTATGCAGACAATAGGTGGAAGGATCTCTCTTTTGATGTAGGTGATTATGTTTTTTTTCAAAGTTTCACCATGGAAGAGTGTGATGCGATTTGGTAAGAAAGGAAAGCAGAGTACAAGGTTCATTGGACCATATGAAATTTTGGAGAGAGTTGGATCAGTTGCATAATGAGTGGATTTACCACCGAGCTTATCTCAAGTACACAATGTTTTTCATGTTTCCATGTTAAGGAAGTACATGCCAGATCCATCTCATGTTTTGAGTCCAGAGGTAGTTCAGTTGGAAGAGAATCTCTCTTATGAGGAACAACCGGGTCAGATTCTAGACTATAGGGAGAAAGTGTTATGGAATAAAGTGATTCATCAGGTAAAGTTTTTGTGGAAAAACCACATGATTCAAGAAGCAACATGGGAATCTGAAAATGCAATGAGGGATAAATACCCACACTTATTCGATAAGTAAATAAATTACGGGGACAAAATTTTCTAAAGGGGGGAAGGATGTAACATCCCAAGTAAGTAATGAATAATAGGTATTCTTATCTATGTCTATTTATGAATCTTATAGTGTTTTAAAGGCTTAAAATGAGAATAAATTCAATCTTAACCATGGAATACACTAATATTTTTAAAAGATTGTTTCACTGCCTTTTTATGGAAAACCATTTTTAAATAAAACTTTTGACAATTTTATAATATATATTTGTCAAAATAATCATATTCTTTATGATTGGGACATTGAAATTTACATTGGATAAATTTTTGGTATTTTTCTGACAATGTTCATTTTTTATGAATAGTGAAAAATACTGCATTTTACATCAAAACTACTTTTTCATCTATTTTAATTATATGGTTAAATTATCTTTTTAATTGGTATTAAAGTGTAATTATAATATATTTTTACCATTTAATCCAATGGTGGTCATTATTATTAATTTCACTTAGTAATTGGGCATAAACTAATGCCAAACTTTTCATAGATATTGATTCCAAAAAACCCGCTATTTGTTTTGACAACGAGAATTATTTTTCAATTAATTATTGAAATTTCTGTGCTGTGAATTTTATAAAATGGATTCCATATTTGGAATAAGAAGGTACAAATTATGTAATTAATATTCTTCTGTTTTTGGACATTATGAATAGTAACGACGGTAATTATCTTTAATTATCTTGATTAATGAGTAATCGGGTAGTTAAGGATAATAAAATAATATCATAATAATAAAAAATGACACCAAAAAGTGTCCCAATGCTACTGGTTGTCTCATGGCCGACCATGGGATGCCTTGTTCCAAACTTGGGGACCCCATGGAATCACTTTTGTGGGAAATTGACTTTTTATCTTTTTATTTTTTTAAAGACAGCAAATACCACAAATAATGTATCACCTAAGTAAAACATTTTTAATTTTGTCTACATAAATGATCTTTTGGACTATAAATATTAATTGGAAAGATAAAACGTTTTCCTACATAATAGTGTTTTTTTATAATTATTATACATTAAATAAATTAAATTATTTATGACATCATGATGATGCATCGATTACCTCATTATTTAACGATTTAAGTAAAATGAAAAGATAATGTAAAATATGAGAACTAAACTTGTCAAAAACCTATTGGATGGGTATATTTCGAACCCTTATCACATTATCCTTGAATTATATCAATGTCGGACCTTTTAAATCCTAAACTCATTTTAAAATAAAGTAACATTTCTTTACTTTCCAAGAGTGCCCCTCCTCTCCTCTAATAAAAGGCCCCCACCTCTACCTCCTTACCCACACTTACAAAGCCTTTGACTCGGCCAACCCCTGCCAATTTTGTCTCTCCACATCCCTATATTACTCTTTGAAGCCTAACTTTGGGCAGAAGTCTTCCCAAGGAAGCCTTTGAGCTCAAACCAAAGGGAGTTACCCGATTTTAAGGTAATGTCTTCACTTGAGTCCTTTTGTTTTATTTTGCTTCTCCAACCCCCTAAACTCTTTTTATTAGTTTATTTTGTAACAACTACAGTATCTTAAATATACTAGGATGTTGTTATAAGAATTATTTGAGCAAAACTTACACACACCTACATCTATTGGTTAAAGAACATACTGTTTCCGTGGATGGTGAATTTCTGCCTCCCGAAACGATGATTGTTCAACATTCTATTAACACCTTCAAAGGTGGCCATTAAGATGACACTATATTAATATATGATATATAAAATTTTTAGGTTTTCCTTAAGCTTCTGTATTTTTCATTTGGGCATACCTTTATGGTTTCCATTATGGGTAAACGCGATATCTTCATTTAAGGAAGTGCGGACTACCGCCCCCTCAAAGTGATTTGATTTCGTTAATGCCATATGTGGGACGTATAAAGGATTTAATTAATGGTAATATATATGATATTATACTGGAATTATAATACACCTTTATATCATTATGATTCCATTCCATAAAAATAAGAAATAGAAATGAAAGTAGCGTTCATGCGTACGTACGACTTACCGTCTCCATGAACGGTGCATTTCATTTCTTACCTCTAAACGTTATTTAATATTATAAATGAATGTATATACTAGATATATATGATATATATGATATATACATCATGAGTATAACTCTAGATATAATGGATACATGAACAACTTGTAATTATAAAGAGCATGTTTTTGACTCAAGTACCAATGATCGTTAAAATGACAATTATTAACTTAAATAATTACATAGTGTTCATGACATGGTAATAAGTGATATAAAAGTAATAATGAACTTGAAAAATGTTCTTAAGAAATTAGAAATTAACTCGAGTTTATTATTCAGGAGATTAATGAGCGATCATGTCAAGTCGGACCTGAGGTATGGGACTTCGTCTCAATCTCCTTTTATTGAGGCATATTTTATTTTATACACAACCTTCTTTTATACGATGTATAAACCCCTTTGACTTTTACGCTTATTCAAAAGGAACATTTTTTATATTAATTGTTTTACTAAATGAAAAAATGGAATGTTTTTCTTGTCGTACGTATGCGGCGACAACGACTTCTCTGCCGCCGTGACCATTATTTGATTTTCAACTTCCTCTACAAGACATACATTCTTTTTAAAAGAAAAACAAATACCACGTTTTACAATTATTTTATTTTGGTATTGAAAACGGTTTTCATAATGTTTTTATATCAATGTTTTGTATTTTTATCTTGTGATTGAAAGGTGGAAATGTTATGTTTCCTTTATGCATGTTTTATGTGATACGGTTATGTTATGGTTCTTGGGAATTGTTATGAAGACGAGTGGTTCCGTGTTAAACTAAGGGTGGGTGAGCCCGATATAGCTCTCCAATGAATTGGGTAACGTGAAGGAGTGAAAGATTAAGGTTTCTCCGAAGAGATTTAGGGAATATACTGTGATGGGTATTCCAAACGTAACCAAGAGGGTTACTCCCTATGTAAGAATGTTATGAATGCCTCAAGTTACCTTTATGTTTTATGATTTCTATGATTTATTCATGATTTGATGAGGTATGTTAAAGTGCTTATGTTTTATGGGTAAAGTATGATTTCATTCCTATGTATATATGAACTCATGTTTCCTTTCCATATTTTTATATCCCATACTGAGCTTTTTTTATGCTCATCCCATGTTTTTTGAAATGTTTTCACAGGTCAAGGGAAATGTACATGATATGATGATAGTGTCAAGAAGTGTCAAGAAATAATCCATGTTTTATTTTAAATATGTTTCCATTGATGGAAAAAAAATGAATACTATCTTTATGTAACCACTTTTTTTAAATGTGGTCTGTAATGCATGTTTTTATGATCTAATTCTCTAAAACTCAAAACTTGAAAAGATCTTCAAGGTGTATTCTTGAAATAACTCAAGATTAAGTAAGGTTTAAGGCTGGGGCCTTATATAGAAACCCCGATATTTGGGTGTTGGTAAGGATATCCAACTCAAGTGGGGTGTATAATGAAATAAAATAAAATATATGATAGATAGAATAAATACAAAAAATATGGGATCACATCAACCCCATAAGTGTACTTTACAATCCCACCACTATACCTCACAATTTACATCACAACCGCTTCCACTTCTAAATGCATCACACCATACAACCATCACACATAGAAAGAGAATTCCACATTCAATTACTGGTTCCACCATTTTCAATGTTAATGAGTTTTAGTTGTCTCCCATTTACTAAGAATTTTAATTTCACATTAATAAAACCCATCAATTTATAATTCATTACATTTAATCTAATTACCACACATCAAATTCATCCAGTTATTAATTTAATTCCAACCAATCTTATTCATTTAACAACCCATATTATTTTAGTTTCAACATTACATGTGGTTTCCATGTCTAACTGGGAAACTAACCCAACCACACCACAAAAATGTCTCTTACATCTCAAACCAAACCACACCACAATGTATCATATTCTATGAAATATCACCATAAAAACCACACATCAAAACCTTGAAACATATTCCAATATCTTATCCCATGATAACCAACCACCACTTCAATACCCAAAATATTCCTCTCACAATCCTATTGCCACGGTTACCAAAAAATAGTCTATACCACACGAGGACACACAAGAAGAACATCCACCTAGAGAGAAACATACAAAATTCCACAATTTCCAAAAATCAATTAAAGGTATATTTTGACATTAAATCTTATATATCCTGAGTTTTATCACACTATTCAATATTTTCAAAGGGAAACCAATTATTTAACCATATATTATGATGATTAATTTCATTAATGGTGAGTTTAAATAAGAAACACAATTAGGGATTCATAATTTTTATAACTACAACACAAGAAAGTATCCCAATAACTATGATTTTATGCAATGGAAACAAGAATGTATAATCACATAGGAAATATAAAAAAGTAGTAAAATATTCAATTTCCCCTATTCCCAATAAATTTTAGTTTTATCCAATTAATTATCACCTTATGATGACCCATACTATCAAACCAATGGAAAAAAACTATATCCCCACACATGCACATAAATAGGGTGAGAATGAGGATCCCCTTCATTAAGGAATCCTTAGGAACCACTATAAATTACTGAGTGAATGAAAAATAATTAAAAGGCCGAAACCTAATGTGGAAACCCTAGATAAACCCAAACTACTCAAAGTAATCATCAAAAATATATTATAAATACTCCCCAAACAAGGGTAATGTGACCATTGAAAATTCACCAGGAGGAATTACAGACAACAAGGTAGAAAAGGGGGATTTACTCACTTTTGAATTTCCCAAGATCATCCTTTAAAAACGAAGGATCAATGTAAGAGGAAAAGGGATGGGATATCCTCCAAAATTACCTAGGGTTCACCCCAGGATTGAGGGAAATGGGAGAGGAACAAAAGAAATAAGAAGGCCTCTAGATTTTATAGATTATTTGGTACTCACTACATTCAAATTGTGAAAATTAGATTCGCATTTTCATTTTTCATGAGGATAACCAATTAAATATTTGGAATCAATTCCGACTAAGAATTCACAAAACTCATCTCCTTATGATTATCTACTGAATTTCATGGTTTCTCATCCCCAATTTTAGTCATGTATTGAATTATCCATTCATGTCGTGTTTCATGTAAGTATAGAACTCCCATTTGAAATATCAACACATGAATCATTATCCCCAAATCCATGAACCACATATCATGACATAAAAAAATATTCATGTTTTGAACCACCCATTTTATAATAATTACAACTCCAAACTTTGACAACACTCCTTGAGCCTCCATTGAGAAACTTTAAATCCCAAACCAGCAAAGAAAAGATCCATAAAGGAAAAAACTGTTACACATATTTTACTATTCTCCTTTATTACTTTACTTAAAATGTGTAATAATATTTAGGATTACTCAAAACTCATGATAAATTCCAATAATATTTATTTCTTCTTCCTTTTTGGGTCAAGAGAGTCCATTTTGATTGTTTTCATAGTTTTTTTCAATGTTTTAAGAATTCTTCCTTGTTTGATGATTTTATTAGGGTTTTCATGATTTTTGAATTTAATTTATGTGTTTTTGGGTTTAAATAAATTAGATATCCCTATCAATTAAGGTTTATAATTATTATTGAGATATTCTTCCTATAGTTTGGTTAGGTTTCGAGTTAGGTTTAATATGTTGGTATTGGTTTCTTGTGTAAGTGATTATAAATTGTTTAAGGTGTGATTTTAAGGGGTTTTATACTTCCATTAGTGCATATGGAAAGAATCAAGGATATCCTCATGGTATGTTGTTCTGACCCGAATGAAATTCCTTAGGATTTTAATTTGTTTTGACATCCATTATTTTATTTAAATTAATAAATTAAATTATTCTTACTCCCTGAAGATATGAGTTAATGGTTATCAATAAATTTTTTAATTAGATATTCCTATAAATTTCTAATGAAAATGTTTTTAGTACTTGGAAAAATTCCAAAGATACCTAATTGAGTGTAATTTTTTTTATTTAAATGGATTATGGAAAATTGATTAATTTTAACACATAAAATAAGTATTATTTTTGTACATGTGGATGTTATTTTCCCAGTTAATTTTTTTTATTTCTGTACATGTTGGGGTTTGTAATTCATTCCCTTCATTTCCCAATGTTCAATCATTAAGAGTAGTGTAGAAAACATGTTTGATCATTTAGTTATTTTATTAGTTTTGAATAAAAATGGTATTATTATTCTTAAATTTGACAAGTACTAAGATTATTTAGTACCTTGATTCAAAATGTCTTTTTAGAGTGTTGATGTAATGAAACCCATCCCGTAAAGGTATCCCTTTTAGTAAAAAAATAAATAAAGGGAAATAATGACACCTGATTCCCATTTCCAAAAGGTCATAGGTTGAGGACTAGTACTGAGGGAATATAATTTGCATAGATGGGAGGAATTTCACCAAATATTGTTTTAAGGAAAAGATATAAGTTGAGAATCTACCATCCCATACCATGCATATATAAATAATAAATACCAATGCATAATTTTATTTTATATGAAAAATAAAATAAATGAAGGTACCAATAATAAAATACCCAAAACAACTATGAATCTTAAATATCTATTGAACAACTCCATAAGCTAGTAATAAGCAACTCGATCTCCAAGATACTCCAGTAGACTTAAAAAATAGTTTTTATATACATTGGGTGAGAAAAACGTGTATAATATGTTGGAACCTCCCAAAAAATTCATTTAAAAAATGTGAAATAAGAATACTAAATCCCAATGAATAAAAAAATTAAACAAACTCATCACCTCAAAAGATAAATCCACTTTCCCCACCCTCACCATGGATCACTCAACATGTAGCACCTAAAAGTTTTCAATTCTATATCAAAACAAATAAATAAATAATGGTACCCTACTTCAGATACCCCACAATTTTTTCTCTTTGGCATCTCAACGATTCACGTATTATGATCATATGACCCATAAGTCATCCTACACCACGTGCAGTCATATAAAAACCATTCTACATGTCTTACAACCTAAAATATTTTCATTATCTTCCTTGGTAATAAAAAAGTGTATTCCTAGAATACACTGTATCCAATTCAAATGTATTATACCTCAATACATAATATTCCATGAACATACACTAGTTATAATCCATATCGACCAAAGATAGATACAATTATGTGCAATACCTCAAACCATTACAACTAGATCATAAATGTATCATAAAATTAAGAGCTATCAAAACACAAGGAGGAAAACAACTTATACCATATTACATTATAACCTGGGAAACACCAACATATAAATGAAAAACTAAGGGAGTGAATGGGATAGGGATAAGTCATCTATATATTCTTTCTATATGCTGGATGTTGAGGAAACCACCCGAAAGTATTTGGTTGTCATTTTCTCTAATGACACGAGAGGTGAAACATACAATCTAGACTTAGAATCATCTACAATGATCATAAAAAAATTCACTCGACCAATAACATGAAGTAAAATTTCTCAACAAGAATAAAATCATCAATGTTACTTATTAATTAGTTAATCAATAATTAATTAAAAATATTCTGTTTTCAAATCCATGATTAATAATTTAATCTTATGACACAAGTGTCATTGGAACCATAATTTCTTCTAAATAAATTCTTATGCATTTCACCATCATATTCCATTAACATTAACCATACCTTTTCAATTATTAATTCATATATCATTTCAGAAATTATTCGTGTACTCAAGGATACATCCAAATTATCTATCTCAAGGATGCCGTTGTCATGATTAGAGTCAAACTACATCAAGCAGTTAGAAACCATAATAAATATATTTGGAAATTATAACATAAAACAAACATAAATAAATTATATATGTTAATCATAAATACCTTCTCTAAACTTATCCAAATTGCACTGGTGTCATTGTTATACTATTGTGTATATTATAATTTCTTTTGGAATCACCAACATTTACCATCACAATATCCCTTAACTCCCAACCCACTACTCATAAAATGATCCCAACCATATCTAGGTTCATAATTAGTATCAAGAAGTAAAAAAATAAGGATATATTTTTCCTAGAGGAAAAATACATATTTAATATATTTTACACACACAATTCAATGGAAATTAAGGTGAAAGCATTGTGGCTGTCAAGCCTTCGACAACCAAGAATGGGTCATTTATCCCTAGATAATTATATCCAGAAAAAATAATTTTAATTCCCATATTTAATTAATAGGTTTATTATACATAGTTTTTTTACATCAAGAAACAAATATACAAAAACTAATAATATATAGAAGTCAACATAAAAATGATTAAAGTATTGTTTTGATTTTTAGAAATTCTCAATGAAGATCTGTAATAAAATTATATGATTATACTATTAATCACCTAAAATTCCTAGTTTATGTTGTTAACAATTATTTATCATATAAATTATGTTACATAATGATAACAACATGGCCAATAATGATAAACACTATCTAGTAAATAAGAGGCAACATCAAGAAATCACAAATACTCATACGATCATAATGACCTAAACTTTTATTTAATTACCATATCATGAGATTTTAATTATATATAAAATATTATAATTACATTATTTTAATTCTCTAGTTTTTATAATTATAAAATAAATCTTATTATAAAAATAATATACACTTCTGTATCACTAGATATTCTTGTTTTGCTTTCATAGATAATTCCTAGAACAATAATTATATTGAACATGTGAATAATTGCTTTGTTTAAATATCTTAAATTTATGGATTTCATGGAATACTAAAAGACATGAAATTTATATAATTTTAATATAATAATATTTTTTACAGTTAAGATATTACATATATTATAGTTATTGAATCAATAATAACATTAATTTATATTCTATTACATGTGTTTTTATTTTTCCATCCTCTATTATAATTTTCAGATATTATTAAATAATTATTATTTACGCGATTTAAAAATTACTATATTTATTAAATTTAAACTAACAAAAATCCCAAAGAGGATAAATCATAATTAAATATCACCAAAAGAATCAAATATAATGAATTATATATGCTACCTCATGAGATGCTTTCATGATTTTTTTATACCAAGAACTGAGGAAGAAGTAAGAATACATGTGGGTTGGGAAATTCATAATAACGAATAAAAAATGTGGAAAAGTGTTCCATGACTCGAAAGAGGGAAATTTTGGGATCGACCAAACTCAAGAGAAATCTAGTTGATCAAATGAGGGAACAAAATCGTATTTTAGAATAAGAGATATGACTCTCTTGAGTATCTCTAAAACCCAATCATAATTTCCTATTTAATTTATCAATAATTTGGTTTCCATTTAATTTACCATTTAATGAACCTTCTAAAACTCCCATTATTAATGAGTTATTTATATAACCCATCTTAACTTACTCATGTTTTATATTCAATGATTTAAGCTATGTTTTTTCATTTATATCCTTTTTTCATTAAAAGGGTATTCTATGTCATTTTGGGATTTTCTAGAAAACCTAGTTTTTTAAAGAAACAACTGACCATAAGAATCAACCATGTGATGTAGTCATATGAATCTATTTCAGGAACAAATAATTTACCACATAATCAAAATGAGTGACAATATGGATGAAATCCGCCACATAGATCGACGACATGACCAAAGGATCAATTACACAATGTAAAGGAAAGATCTGATGTGTTAAGGAACAGATAAAACAGACAACCATAGATCAAAAATATGAAAAAAGAGATTAGAAATATGGAAGGATCAACTATACGACCAAAATTGCAACTCTATGATCAGTTAAATGACTACCTGAACAAACATCTAACCATAAAAATAAGAATTGATCTAATGGCTAAAATTATAATTTAGAAAAGAAATAAGACTCTACAAACCATCTTGAAAACTCTATGTATCATAAAAATATAATGTAATGGTTTTAGATGTATGAGACGTTACATAAAATAACACTTAAGCAACTCTCATACTATAGAATTTAAAATAAACCCAGAAAGAAGAGGAAGGTGTTCGAATAACGATTCTCTAAGATACCTCTCAATGATATCAATAGAACATAAACACATCCAAACATCATAGGAACAAATAATATAGTCACACAACATCATCAAACAACCTCAAAACATACTACTAAGGGAGAGACCACACAAACAAGGGCAATTATATAAAAAATAATCAAATCAATGAAGGATAATGATCTAATAAAATAATATAAGGTAAAAAATGTTGTCTTAATAGAACGTAATATATAAATGACTCAACAGAGTAGAACAATCCTTGAGGAACTTGAGATATTGATTGTGCATCTACATATACCACTCCTACGTTATCTCTTCCATGCAACTATGTCGTAGCTGGACATGAACCAATTTAATTATATAATTACTCATCACCTTCTCCTAATAGTTATAAATATCAATAGTTTATTCGTCAAAGGTATAATCATCTTCAATATCCATCTATCCCCAATCAATCATGTGGGAATATTCATGTAGATATCTGAATTCGGGTCATTTATCAGGGTTGTTCCAAAAAATACACAATAGATGTAATGTGTTCCCACACTTCCAAAGGCCCAATGAATACTCAAGGAATCTTAATCCCCAAACTAAAATTTTACTGGACCCTATGAGAAGAGACCTTTGAGAGCACATTATTTTTTATGTAGAAATATAGATGCCTACTCCTATGATAAATGTAGGACTCATTGTGATTTTTAACCACCTTAATCACATTTTGAATCCATTACACCTTCTCTATTATGATCTACATCAATTCCAATCTAATAACAACTGACTCTCACAACCACAATCCAAAATAAAGGAGATTAAAAATATATATCATAAAAAACATTCACTAATGACATTAAAATAGTATAATTATAATAACTATTGTAATAAATCTTTACTAAGGACAAGTTCCACACCCATGAACCTCAAAAATCAAAAAATTCATTCATTAAACATGCCCTCTAAAATTGGGATAGTCTACTCTATCATACTGGAAGTATATGGATTAAATGTGTTTCAAATTTATAGTTGGGATCCAATCTCATATTATAAACCCCTTCAAACACTATATGTAAAATAAGGATCAGGATCAAGGATGATCATATTTGAAACCCCATGAAGTCTCACTACTTCCTCCAAATATTGCCTCAACAAAACCTCCACTGATATCAACTCTATAATCAATATGAAGTGAGATGACATCAACATGAGATCCATATTAACCCATATAGTATCCTAAAAAAACTAAAATATAGGTAAACTGGTGAATAATTTGATCAATATTTCCTCCCACTTTCACTAGGTTACATCAAGATGAAGAGGAAAAACACAGAGAACATGATTCACGTATTTCAACATTTGAAAAACCAAACTGATATTGGAAAAATTTGATATTTTGAACATCGTACCAAACCACCAAATTTAACCTATCAAAGTACAATATGTCTTCATAAAACCAGAATATACGGATACTGGAGAACTGGGGAACACATGGAAAACCACCTCATGAATTGTTGAAGGAAATAAAAGCTTCCCCTAAAACAACACTCAATACTAACCATCCATAGATCATCCATTATGGTCATCACCATAAAAACACATTAAAAACATTATCCTAATAATAAAACATCAGGGAATCCTATTATATCATCACCAAATATGACTAAACATTCATATGATAAAGAAATACCCTTCCATCAAATTTTCCCATTTCAAGGTGAAACACTTTAAAATCATCTATTACTCTCCAAGTGTCTACAGAACCACACATAGAACCACCATGTGACTTCCTGCACAATGAAATTACCACATAATTCCATTTATCAAGTGAAAAGGAAATATCAAAAATAACAATATTTCATGAACTCTATATAATGTTGCTATCTAAAATTAAATTTGTGCTAGGAGAATACATACTTCTGACTCTTGTGATCTATAAAGAGAAAAAAATCACTAATAAGATAGCACCACCACAACTCCAACTCCAAACATCATTTTTTTATTATAATATAGTGACAGTTTTATGGAAAAAGTGTTAAACCCTAAGAGAAAACAATGTTATTAAAGGATAACTTAAGATTATTGGAATTATTATCATTAAAAAGTTTCTAGAAAGAAGCTACTGATGTTTCTGAATCATCATTTATATGATATTCACGTTGATACAACAATATATCCCACACTTTCTTGTATTCCTCTTGGGTGATTTTCCCCGCATTGAAACCTCTTACCAGGATCTAGTTCTTATTTTCAATAAAATCACTCTATTTTCTATTAGGATCCACCCGAATGGTCCTTTCCATCACTTTATCACAGTCTTGTGTTAGAGCATTAATCACCAGGGACACCTCACCCATTTCTTCTCCGGAGTGCAGAAGTAGCTCTAATGATTGCTCAGAATTCAATCTCGTATTCTTCAGAAGATTCCTAAGGGGATCCGATAGCACCAACACAATTTAAAAGATAACAACACTATAACAAGCTTTAGATCGTGGGTGGAATAGTTACATTCATATGGTTGTAATTGACCAGTCCTATAAGATCTAAGTATCATCTACCACGTCAATACACAAACCAATCTAAGATGTGAAGCATCAAAATAAATCTTGAATGAATCACCCTCCTTCGATAGAAGAATAATGGGATAACTTAATTCTCGTTCAAATAATTGAATGTATCCTAGAACTGGTTTGTACACATGAATGTATGATTTTTCCCTGTAAATAGTATTATAGGATTCATAATCCAAAATAATTTAGGCATGATATTTTTGTAATATTCACCTGGAATAAGAAAACTTTATTCCTATATAAAATTATTAGAAGATACCCTAGAAACCCCTAACTCTTTCTATGAAGGATCTATGGCTACCCACATTGAGATATGAAATTCCCCATGAAACTGATTTTATAGTCCCAAAAAACCCACATTAATAGGTTCTCAAACAATTTATAAACTAAAGGACACCCAAAATCAACTTAATGATTCTATAAGTGCTCCCCTATAAACCATAGAACATAAGGATGTCATCAATATATATCACAAAAAATAGGTCCAAAAACTAATGGATCATTTCCTTCATCAATACCATGAACATGAATTGAAAATTCATAATTTTTAATTACATCACAAAAAAATAATAATTCCCCTAACGAAATTTAAATGTAGTCTTTGGGATATTCTCATACTTCACTAACATCAAATGACACCCAGACCGGAAGCCAATTTTTGACATATATCTGTCTCCCATAAAATGATATAATAAATCATCAATCCTAAAAAGTGGATAATGGTTATTTATGATCACCTAATTTAAATTGATATAATTGACCCACATCTGAAGAATGTTATATGCCTTTTCAAAAACAGAACCAGAGCTCCCTTGTAACAACCTAGTTTCACTTATAAAAAGTGAAAATTTTATTTAAATAAAACTATATTACAATGCATATTTTTATTTTTCATGGCCCAAAAATTCTAATTTGATATGAGAAATATTTATTTTTAACTAACTATGTCAAAAAACAAGCATGTAACGATTTTTTCAAATTTTCTATTAGAAATATCATGTTATGAATAATTGAAAATGTGTTATTTAACAAATACTTATTTTATTTTTAATAATGTGTTAATATGTATATAATTAACCATTTATTGATTATGAATTTTATATAAATAAATACAAGATCATTTAGAGGTAAAAAGAGATATTTTTTCAAAAAACAATTTTTGATTTTTTAATTTATTTTCATTTTAATTAATTTAAATAATATATAATAATTAATTATTTAAATTAAATTTATATATTATATATCTAAATATTTTATTTTAATTTAATATAATGATGATTCCAATCTATGGAGTTAATGTAAGATCATCATGTGCTTGAACACATGCTTTTCAAGAAAAATAATTTTCATCATGTTTTTTAGGTTTATTTTTAAACTAATTTTTACCACTTATTATAAAAGAATTTGATAAAATGATTAAAATTTTTTAAAGCACCATGTAATTATTTTTAATTATGTTACATTAATTTTTTTCATTATGAATAGTAAAAATGGTTTGAATTGGTATCCACTGTTAAGGGTAAAATAGATTAACAAGGTTCAAAATAATGGAAGAATGCTCCAAGATAACACCAGAAACATTATTAAACCTCATTGGTTTGTTTTGTTTCTACTATAAAATTATCACCTTCTAATATGAATTATTTTGGAGCCATTTTTATTTCGTATGACATTAATATATTTTAATCTTCTGAAAAATTCCAAGTGTGTCGTCTCCCTCACTTATAGAAAGGAACCACCTCCTCCAACATCTTTACACATATAGTCCCATTTATCTAAAAAAACCATAAAAACTTTCTCCTAAAAAACAATAGCTATTTTCTAGAGTTTATTTTACTCCCAAAAAGTCCAACTCTAGGATCCTTATAAGGACATCAAAATTATCTCTTTCATATAAGAGGTAATCATCTTAACCAAACACTTTCATTTTTTATCTTTTTTGACGACGTACAATTATATCATTACAATTAAAGTATAATGAAACCAATATATCCCACATACTGACATATTAATATCTTTATGGTATAATATTTATTCATATCATTCTCAATTAAATGAGAAAAAAACCATCGCTCGTGTGTGTAGTGAACTAACACCTCGCACAGTAATGTAATTTGTCTTCCATCACTGCGTCACATGGATGATCATAATGATTTAAATAATTAATATATATGATATTTATAAAATATTTATTATTTTGAAATTTAATATATCATCTACTTCTTTATCCTCCAACTTGATAAAAAAATAGTGTCACTCATGCATATGTGTGGACTTCCAACTCCACGAAGCAATATGATTCATTTTTTATGCCCCCTATTCATATATTATTCTAAATAGGTATATAATTACTATGTATACTTCTAAATCAAAATATACATGAAAAAAAAGTATTTAACATCCAAAATAGTGATAATAATGATATATTATTAACAAATAGGTGATAAGATGCTATAAGTGAATCATATATGATATTATAGAAATGTATCTAGTTATGGTATGTAATTATAATAAATATTTTTTTTTATACAAGTGGTTAAAAGGTTTTCAACTAACTTGAAGTTTTATATAATGAATTTCATGACCATTTCGACTCCAGTAAGACCTATTTTCTATTTTTTACCTATTTTATTTTATGTGGTGTGTATAATTTAAATTTAAAGAATATAACAAGAATGCATATTTATTAATGGAAATTCATTTTCTAGTTCTTTTTTTCTATTTTAAGGGGTTATAATTTATATGTCATCAAAGAGGTAATAATTTATTTTACAATCTCATTTTTTGGGATTGTTAATATTTTTATTAATGGAATATTATAATAAATCATTCAGAACATCCATATATTTTCTTATCCTTTTTATATTTATTGAGTTTCCATGTTTAATTATAACTTTTCCTCTCTTTTCCCATGAATTAAGAAAATAAGTTTTTAAAATAAAATTTGATCGTATTACCCTTTTTCATCAAGTATATTTTTCTTCCTTGTCCATATTTTTTTTAAATTGTTGAAAAAAATTCCTTTTTTTTCTCAGATTATTTATTAAGAAAATTATATTTTATCCATCAATTTTATCATTGTTTGAATGGAATCTTTCTAATATTTTTTAAAAGTTCTAGTTTTTTACTTTCATTGTAAAAGGTTAAAAGGAATGTTTCTTTTTAATTTATATGACATTAGAATATTTTCCTACCAATATATCCATCTTATAGTATTTATGTTATTATAAATGTTTAAATAGGATTAACAAATAAAATCTGTTACTGAAACTATATTCCAAATTTTACTCTACCATTTTGAAATTATCTCTAAGACTTTTTGTGACCCCCTAAAACATTAAAATATTTTCATTTTAGAATAATCTTTATTTTTTTTATTGATTAATTTATATTAAACAACATATTAAAATTATGTTACAAACAACATTGATTTTTTCTTTCTCTATATGGAACACCATTGTTAGTTTGCGTTAATTGAAAGACTGAATTTTACCAAACAATAATATATTATTAAAAATATTATTATTCAATATAATAATATTTATCAAAGATATTAAATTCATAGTTATGAATAAGATTATCTAACTTATGAAAATATTTATTTTAATTCATTGGTTATGTATTAATTTTAAATTAACATGGAAACAAAATTAATATAAAGGGAATGAACTTATTAAAGTCTATTTTTATGTGCGAAAGATTAAAAAGAAAGTTTCCTTACCTTTAACATTTATAAAAATTTGGGATATTGAGGAAAAATATTTTTAGTTATACATATATTTTAGAAAGATAAATGAGTTATTGTTATCATAATAAATTATCATTACTTTTAAGAGATTAATAAGTTACTTAAAATTCTTAAGAAACACCAATTTAGTTATTATTTAACTAATAATTTACTAAAAGAAATGATACTATAAATATTAAATTGTTTGAAAATTGATTTAATTTTTATCTTTAATGATTTGTTTATAAGAATATATCATGTTTAGAACGTGTAAAATTTATCGATTATAAATCCAATATTGTTTTGATATTTTTAATTTTAAATTAAATAAATATTGTCAAAACTGACAACAATATTATTTTACAATAAATGATATAATATTAAATGATTTAAAATTAATTAAAATCCTATATTAAAAAAAGTTATTTTAATGTAATAATAAGTATTAAATAAATTCAACCAGTTGAAAAAATTTTCTTTTATAATTAACATGTTGACCCATAGATTGAAAAAGCACTATTAGCACAGTGTAGATTAAAGTTGTATTTTTTACGTTTTATATTCTTTTTTTAAAATTAATTTCTGAAACAAGTGAGATTATTATTTTTTAAATTATATATAATATTTAGAATAAATTTTTTCTATATTGTCTATTAAATATCACATTAATATTTTATTAATGGTGAAATTACTTAGCTTAGAAAACTAGATACTTTAAAAAAACCAAAATGAAATAATTGGGGAATCTTAGAAGTTAAGGAACAAAATTTAAAAAATGGAATTATTTTTTGTGAAGGTTTTTATAAAAAATTATTTCCATTTTATTCATTAATTGTCCATTTTTGAAGCACATGAGGTAAGGGAGACCTCCCATTAGTGCTTTCCTTTCGACATTTACACGAATGTCACTCCTTCTCCACTATAAAATGGAAAGAAATATTTTACTTTATCACCTCTCAAGATACATTGGATCAAAATCTCAAAAAATAACTCCTCAAATCCAACCCCTAAATCCATAATCCTAACCTTTTTCATAAATTCATCAAAGGAATTGTTTTCATATAAATCAAAATGAGTTACCCAAATAAAAGGTAACATCCATCCTTAAGATCTTTAGTTTTATTTCTTTTTTTACCCTAATTAAATAATTATTATTCCAAAATTATACAGAATAATAAGTAAAATAAATAAATTTTGATTTTATTTATTATCTTTTAAACATACACTTACACACACTTCCATATAATGGCTAACAAACTTATCGTTTATGTATACGTCAAATTACCATCTCACGAAACGAAGTTGTTCATTTTTTCCTTTACCACCTCTCATAGTTGGGAATTAAGATGAGGAAAATTTTTATATATGATAAATATGATTATTATTATTTTTTATTCTTATATAATTATTTTATAACACATACCTTTATACTTTTCATTTTGTGTCAATATAATAACATCATTTGTGGTAGTGCAAACTACCTCCCCCTCAAAATTATGTGTCTCATTCAAACTATAAATAGAATATATAATGGATGGTTTCTTTTGAAAATATGTGACATAAATGTTATATATATGATATTAATGGCTTTTTTATTTTTCTGGAAATAAAATATATTATTTTCATTATTTCCTTCTTCACAGAGTGAAAAGGTTATAATGTCATTCATGGATGTGTGGACTACCACCTCCTTGATGCGATGTGAATGATTTTACATAACGATAATTATATATATAAGTATATATGAATAAATGAAATATATTTAATCATATAATTAGTATTATTTAATGATATAATTTTACTTAAATTCATTCCATAATGATCATTGAAATATGGCAACATTACTCATGTGTGCGTATGACCTACCATCTCCATAATTGTATTTTTGGTTCATTTTTCATAACTATATTTATTGATTGGTTATAAAAGTATATTTTATGCATAAATATTATAAATATTTAATTATTATTATTCTTGTGATATTTATAAAATGAACCCTTTAACCATAGTTGACTTTTAAAAGTAATTTTTGACACATAAACCAAATATGGTCAAAACACCTTATGTAAACTTAATTTTTAAATAGTTGTATAAACAATTTCAATAATTGAAGTAAAAGTAATAATAAAACTGAAAAATATTCATATTTTATTAAATAATTAACATATGATTATTATTAAGGAATAGAAATACACACGTGATGAGTCAAACTCTAGGTATTGGATTTAGTCTTGATTTACATTTCATTGAGACTTATTTGTTGTAATGCACTAATCTACTTTTGTATGGGATACATACTTCCAATTGATATGTCATATCATGAATCAACATATTCTCATGTTATTATAAGTTTCATTTAATGTTATTTTATCATGATAATTATTTTTATAATGTTTCATAGTGGTATATGACACTTTGGAATGTCTAATTATTATTCTCCATAATAATGTTTTAATGATATTTAAATGGTATTTTGATTCATCAACATAAAAAACCCTTATTATTACTGATCCTACACTGAGAAATTATTTATAAAATTATATTATTTATTCAATATGGATACTTTATGATAAGTAACATTTTTTATTAATTAAATATATTATCCTATAAATGATGAATGCATTAGATTTCTTATATAATAGGTGGGGCCCTATGTAGCCCCTATATGCATCAATAGGTTTAATAGGACAAAATAGATATGTTTATAACCAACAAATTACCCATTTATTATATTATTTCAAAAAATCATGGACATTATTGGATTCTTAGCATGAATCCTCAATAGTATTAGATTCTTGGCATGAATCCTTAATAATATTTGATTCCTAGAATGAATACTTGACAATATGTTTTAAGTATCCATCATTATGTATTTAGTTATTATTATTCCATGGAATTATTCAATTAGTTATAATATCAATAGTTAATTTTTATCCTCATATTGTTGATTAAATGAAATGTGTTTCAGTAATCTACCTTTCCATATTGATTATTTCTTATTTAGCTATTTGAATGGCATGTGTTATTAGTTATTTACCTTGAAATGTGGATTTATTCTCATTAATTCATTAATAATTCTTCTTTACATACCCATATTGAGCATTTAAACTAACCCTTATTATGTTCCCTTTCCCCAGGTTATGAAGAAAAATTCTTTGGAAAAGATTTCAAGGAGTCTGTTCATTAGATTTTATTATGTATTATATTTTTTTCTCAATTTACCAATGTAAAATGGGTATCATATATGTAATATAGATTTTTAAAATTGTTAAACTAATAGGTCCATTTGGATTTTTTTTCTTATAGTCATGATAATGTAATAAAATAATACACCGCCTCTGGGATTCTAGGGTTGGAGTGTTATATTTTTCATCAAAGGAAGTTTAGCATCAACCTCGAAAAAAATATTTAGAAAACATTGATTATTGACCATTAACATAAGATAGAATTTGACGATAAGTATAATAGAACATCCATTTTTTTATGTTATAGATTTTAATGGTATTCCTATAAATACATTCCTATCTGGATACTATTGGAGGACTTGGTTCTAGAATAGATGTACATAAGAGTAACAAATCCTACAATGTGTGTCCGGACTGACTTAGCGTAACCTAGTCGAAGACAATGAGTCATACTGCACACCTAGTTTTACACTATCAAGAGATAACCTTAGGAAAAATCATGTTTTCTTTTCAAATAATTGGTAAGGATTTAAATATATCCTCAAATAAATCATCTTTTATGAATATGATATTAGTTCTGAATATTTTTTTTTCAATTGATGTTATTTGATAATCCATATTTAGTATTATAGAAAGATCATAAATTTTATGATCTAATATATTATATTCCATTTTAATGAAATGGAACTTGGATTTAAGAAGTGTATCAAGACACATGGTCAATATAGAGGTTTTTTTTTCTAAGAAACAAAATGTAGCTGGTATTGGAACTGAGAAAGTTATGGATATACTGGTGTAGCATAATTAGGTTATGATGTATAACCTTTACAAGATGTAGAAACCTATTCCAAAATGAGACACTCATATGTTAGATCACTTTACACAATATATGCCCCCATACATTCATGGGGTTACTCATCCAATTACAGCTGAGGTATGGTTTAAGTCTTTGGAGTTAATATTTATGGTGTTGGAATGTGGTTAAAATGAAGAGGCTACACATATAGTGTATTTTACCAGAGACAATGTTGACTAGTTGAGGTCATTGATATGGAATACTAAGAAAAAAGAGGATATATAAATCATTTAATGAAAATTGTTTAAGTATTTTTTTTTCAATAAACACTTCCCTCATGGGAAACAAATTGAGATATATAGAAACTTACATAGTTCAATAAAAAATATAGAAGAAAGTGTTGTGAAGTATGTAGCTAACATTATAAGGTTAGTAAGGTATGATATTAATTTCATACACAACATGGAATGTAATATTGACCATTTATTTGATGTTATTAAGAAAAGTATTAGAAGGGAACCAATATCTGAGAAATTTTACTAATACAATGAAATGTTTTTTTACGCTATCAATTTAGAGAAATAATTCTCCAAGTCTTAAGGAATAGAATGTATGAAAGGGAAGAAGATGAAAATGTAGAATAATGTAGATAACAGAGAATAGGGAAAAAATGATTTTCTAACACTTGATACTTGTGGAAGGATAAAACGTTTTATATGCTTAAAAGGGAAAGGAATTTGCTTCAAGTGTAGAGAAAAGGACCACCGTGCTTAGGATTGAATGGGAAAGAAGTAATATTATAATGTTCAATGATTAAACTATATGGATATGGGGAGATATAAAAATAAATGTCCTATGAACTAAGATAATATACCCCAGACGTAAATAAGGGATCAAGGTCAAGCATTTATTATGGACACAACTGAGTGGAATGATTAATGTACTTAGGTATTTGGATCTGAGAAATATGTTTTACCAATATATTGTTGATGATTTTCTCATTATATGATTTATGATATATATATGGATTGTAATTAATTACTATTTAATTATGGATTTTAGATCATATATTGAATGGTACCATGAAAATTGATTCAGTATCAAGTAAAACATTTTGGAAAAGACATGGTTGAGAAAAAGATAGCCCTTGATATATTCTTGATGTATAGATAATGATATTGGGGTAATGATATGATTTATATGGATATAGTAAATTTTATATTACTAACTATAATGTAAATTTTTCTAAAGTGGTGGATCATGACCTTTTGGAATGGTTAAAAATTTATGAAATCATTTATATTGATCATTAGATGTGGTTTTTAGAGGTTAATGTATTTCTTCACAATGTGATGCATATTTTACTACGAGATAATGTAAAAATAGTTCATGGTGAAATATAAGGACAATATTGTGTTTATAGAAACATATTTTACATATATCATTAGAGAGTGAAAGAATCTATCAACTCTAGGAATAAGGTTTTCAAATAAAAAGTTTGTCCTATTATCATAATTTTTTAGGATGTCAATAAAATTTATTAACTATTATGGTTTAGGGATTTGTTGTGAAAATATTTCATCTGAATTTTTTCTTTATCACTCTCCAGCAGAAGATGATGATTAAATTTCACATCTATGTATAGGATTTCAATAATGTTTTTCTATTTGGAAGCTTAGTTTTGTGGTGACCTACACATTTGATTTTTCCTCATATTAATAAGAATTTTTATTGAGACTATTTATGTTGTGGTTAATTCCACAATAGTATTATGAAATATCAACCCCTTGATTATTGAGATAAATTTGGAACAGTGAGGATGCAATTTAGTTGGGGTGGGGCGAGTGTAACACCCCAACACATTATAATATTTTCATTTTTGAATAATATTTACTTCATTATTGTATTGATTTATATGAAACACCAAGTCAATATTATTTTACATACAACATAAAGTTTAGCTATATCTACACAGTACACCGAGGGTAGCATGGGTTACACTCAAGACTGAATTTTATCGAATAATAATATATTATTCAAATTAATATATTTTAATATAATAAGATACAACCTAGCCATTAAATTCATAGTTATGAATATGATTAACTAACATATGAAAATATATAATTTAATTCATTATTTACCTATTAATTATAAATTAATTAATAAACAATATTAATATAATGGGAGTGATTTAATAAAAGTTTTTTTATGTGAAAAAGATGTAAAAGGAACCTTCCTTACCTTTAAAATTTAAAGAACATTGAGATATGAAGTAACAACATATTTTTGGTTATAATTATCATTTAGAATGTTAAATAGGTTATTATTATCATAATAATTTATCATTAATTTTTAGATTTTAATTATTTACTTAAAATTCTTAAGATATTCCCACACATTGATTATTTATTTAAGAATTATCTAAAATAAATGATACTATAAAATTTAAAAGGAATGTAATTTATTGAATCAACATATTTAATTATTTTATTAGAATAATATGTCATGTTAAAAAGATATGAAACTAATATATTATAAATCCAAAATTGTTGTAAAATATTTCAAAAAAATTTAAATAAATAATTTCAAAATTGACATGAATATTGTCTTACAATAAATGATATTTTATTAAATGATTTAAAATTAATAAAAATATAATATTATTATATGTGATTCTTATGTGATAATATGTAATAAATATATTTTATTAATGCTAAAATATATCATTTATAATTAACATATTAACCCATATATTTTAAAAGCACTATTTTCACAGTTTGTGTTAAAGTAGTGTTTTATCATGTTACATGAGCTAGTTTTAAAATTAATTTCCAACACCCAAAGGTTTTTTATTTTGTAAATTAGATATCATATTTATAATTTAGTAATTATATATTTTATAATTAATATAACTTTAATTTTTTCTTAATGGTTAAATTACTTTGGTTAGAAAGTTATATACATTAATAAAAACCAAAATAACAAAATTGGGGAATCTTATAAGCTAAGGAAAAAAATTATAAAAATGGACTTATTTTTTGTGTTCTGAAGGTTTTTATCAACCTTGATTATCCATTAATAATTTTGTTTTCTTTTTTTAAGAACATGAGGTAAGGTATACCTCCCATTAGTTGTTAACTATTGGTATTTACAAGAATGTCACTCCTCCTCCTCTATAAAAAGGAAAACAATATTTACCTTTCACATTTATCTAAAGAAATTTTTTATTTGACCCAGATATACTCAAATATATCCTAAAAATACATCCCTTCAACCAAGATTCCTATCCTTGGTCATAAATCCCTCCAATGAACCCATTTTGTGCAAACCAAAACCAAGTACTTGAATAAGAGGTAACATCCTCTCTCAAGATATTTTGTTTTATTTATTTTTACACTCCTTAAATTCTCATTATTACATGATTATGAAATATAAATAATATCCTAAATATAATGATACTTTTTATGTTATGTTTAATACCTACACTTACTCAAACTACCATCTAATGGGTAACAAACTTACTGTTTATGTTTACGGAAAACTACCGCCTCAGGAAACGAATTTGTTGATTTTCTCCTTTACCACCTAACATATTTGGTCATTATGATGGAAAAACTATATATATATATATAAGATTGTTATTATATCCTTATTATTTTTTAATTATTTTATAACACATACCTTTATACTTTTTATTTTGTGTAAATATAATAACATCGTTTGTTGAAGTGTGGACTACCGCCCCCTCAAAGCGATGTGACTCGTTCACACAAAACAAGGAATGTATAATGTTGGATTTCAATTACCAATATTTTACATAAATTTATTATATTTTATATTTATGAAATAATTAATTTTCCTGAAATAAAATATATAATTTTCTTAATTTCCTTTTTCACACAGTGAAAAAGTGATAATGTCATTCGTGGACATGTGGACTACCTCCCCCTCGACACGATGCGATCCATTTACATCACAAGTATTATATATATATATATGTATATATTACTAAATTAAACTATATTTCTGATATAATGATAATTCTATAATGATATAATGTTACATAGATTCTTTCCATAACGATCATTAAAAAATGAGAATGTTATTCATGCATACGTATGAGATACAGTTTCCATTATTGTACTTCGGTTAATTGTTCATAACCATCATAAATGACTGGTTTTAAATTTATAATTTATTAATAAATATTATAATTATGTATTTTTTTATTCTATATATTTTTATATAATGACCCATTTGTCCATATTTGTCCTACCAAAGTCATTTTTGACAAGTAAAATGAATATGGTCAAAAAACATGATGTTAACTTAATTGATAATGTTTTTGAACAAAACATTAAAATAAGTTATGAAAACTTAATAATAAACATGAATAATTTTCTATTGAAATTAAATAATTAACATAAATCTATTTTTCGGGAATATAAAGAAACACATGGCAAGTCAGAATAATGGTAAGGGTGTTCATGTAAATTTATATTCCATCGAGACACATTTTTTTGTTATACACAAATTCACTTTTATATGGTCTATATACTTACCTTGACATGTTATATCATGAAACTACTTATTATAATTATATTAAAAGTTTATTTTAATGTTATTACTTCATGGTGATTATGATTCAATTGTTTCAAAGTGGTATGGGACACTTTGGAATGTTTAATGATTATTTTCCTCAAGAATGTTTTACTGATATGTAAATGATATTTCCATGTATCAGTATAAAAAACAGTTGTTGTTACTTGTCCTTGATTGGTGAATTATGGATAAACCCATATTTTTTATTATATAAGGATAATTGGTGATAAGGAAAATTATTTCATAATTAAATCAAATATTATTATATGAAGAATTCATTAGATTCCATATGTGATGGGAGGGGACTAATATAGACCCTTGATGTATCGATAGGTTTCACTGGAAAAATTTGATATGGTTTTTCCCAAGGCCCATTTATTAGATTCTTCTCATGAATCCTTGAAAGTAATTTATTATTTTCATAAAGGCTTGGTAGTATTATATTATTGGAATGAAGACTTGATTGTATGAGATTATTGGCACAAAGCCTCAATCATATGTTTTAGATATCCATAATTATGTATTCCATCATTATGTATCCATTTATTTTTATTCAAAAGGACTATTAAATAAGTTTTAATATGCATGGTTAAGTTTAATCATTATATTTTTAATTAAATGACTTGTGTTTCAGTTATCTACATTTCCTTAATGATTATTCATTTTATAGTTATTTTAATGGCATGTTTGGTTAGTTATTTACCTTTCCGTGTTAATTTATTCACATTTTTCATTACTTATTCAAATTTACTTACCCTTAATGATTGTTTTATATCACCCATGTCATTTTTTATTTCCCTGTGTTATGAAGAGGAAATATTTAAATAATACTTCTAGTGGGATATTCATTTCATTTTATTATGTATAATTTTTTATTCTCAATTTACAAATGTAAAATCGGTATCATGTATGTAGTATGGATTTCCAAAACATCTAAACTAATCTATTTAAAGAGATTTTATTTTTTTAGTCATGCCAATTTAAGAAAATAATACACCGGCTATGGGTTTCAAGGGTCTGATAATTACACCTTTTTTTCTATAAAATATTCTTTTCTAACGAATTTTCAAACATCTCTCATATCTTGATTGATTTTGTTGTAATTAACATTCTCATTATACATTAAATTCCCTGTAATTATACTTTATTGGAAAATAAATGTATCTTCTATATACATATTATTTATATCATGGATAAGATTATTTTCCAAAATCACATACCATTAATAGATAATATGTTTTATTATGAATGCTATTTGATTGACTGGGAAAATATTGATATTATATATTCATTAATTGTTATCCCAACTACGTTAAATACCCTTAGTGGGGAGGGGTATGAAAGATTAAAATAAATTTTTATTTGGATGTTTGATTCTAGATTTACATATTTCACCCACATTGGAATACACCCAAGTAGAATACACATAAAATGTAACTATGTACCAAATCTACTAAATCACATTATTTTTACAAAGTCTATAGTGGACTCACTATCCCTCCTGGTTCACAACCATTCCCAATTGGAAAGCTCACAGATCTCTCTCAATTGATGTGTTCTCACTACTCATTCATAATACTATTCTATTTTTAACTTGAGTAAATATTGTTTACACCTTATTTGAGGCTTCATGAAGATCTATGTTCATTCAATTGATGAATACCTTTTTTTAAAACAATTATTGTGCAATACCTTCCAATTCAAGTAAGAATCACTTATGTGAATCTCCTTTATCAACATTTGTGAAACTACACAATTATTTGTAAAACAATATACTTTCATGAAACCCACAACATTCATGAAATCATTTTTAAAACTCACAAATTTCATAAAACTCAAAAATTTCACCAAAAATACATTCTTTATGAAACTGATGGTCTAAATAACACCTTCACATACGAAAAAATCTTCCCTAAATAACTTTCTATAATTTAGAGACGTTATATATTCATTATGTATTCATATATTCAAATGAGGTTGGTAGACACAAAATTATAGACACTTACTCCCATTCTTAAAACATTAAATATTTCCACCACATTTTTATAAAAATATTCATTCTTTTTCATGAAACTCCTTTCCTTTATGAACTTTCAGGTATGTTTTCTATTCATCATAATTCTCATAATCTCAGAAATTTCCATCTTTCCTTCATGACTGATCCATCATTCATATATCTAAAAACCATCATGAATCACCAAGATTTAATGAGAAACAATAATTTCATAAAACATAAATCAGTAAAAAATTAAATTCCTTAGAAAATAATGGGAAACAAAACCACCTTATATAGTGGATTTTTCGTCAAACACAATAATCCCCAAAACACTAAAAATGTAACACTCTGAAATTCAAAATGAAGAACCTTATAGTCAATAGTGTGCATGAAATGCGACGCTAAGAGTGATAAGGAAAATAATACCCTCATAATTTAAAATATATTTACTATTTTAAATAAATATTATATATTATATATTTGGTAAGGCACTCCATAATGAGTTACCTTGTATTACACACACGAGAAGCTTTCATCAAAATCTTGCATTATACATAAGGGTGAGTTTTCCAGAACAATAATATATTACTAAAATATTAGTGCACAATATCTTAAGATATAAACTAGATGTTATGATTATTATTAACTAAAATATGAAAATATTTGGTTTACACAAATATAAAATGAATTCATTAGTCACAAATTATGTTGAAATAAATATATGAGCCGACTGAATATAAAGGGAATACGTTTATAGAAAAACATTATTATGGACACAAATGTTTTTTGTCCTAATAAATTAAAATAAATATAATTAGAAAATTATTTCAAATAAATATTTATATGTATATTATTAAATAAAATAATTTTTATATTCATACGATATATTTTATAAGTATAATATAATAACAAACCCAATTTTACACTTATAATACTCTATTTTTATAAAGGAATTTTAAGGCCTTTTTATGGAAAACCCATTTTAAATATAAATTTTGAATCTTTTATAAATTTAATATATTAAAATAAACATATTTTTTGAAAAGGAAACATAAGAATTATGTTAGGGTGAATGTTGGATGTTTTTGTGAAATATTTCATATTTTAATGAATAACTAAAAATACTACATATTAGAACAAAAGAAATTTTCAATCTGAATTATTTATAATGTTAATGTTTGTTTTATATTGTTTTTAATGTTTTATTAGATTATATTTGTATAAAATAATAAAATATTATTAATAGGGATCAATTTCAATTTAAAAATTGAATGTAAAAACTTATCAAACATTTAGACATTTTTACTTAAAAACCCCGCATTGTTGTTCCGCCTATGGGATGAATTTTTAATTTTTTTTCCAATTCTGTGATTTTAATTTTGAAAAATGGATTCCATATTTTGAATAATAATAATTTATTATTTCTTCTAAGTTAAAAATAATTTTTGACCAAAAATATTATTGAAAGTTATTGAAAATTAATTACAATTATTAATGCAAAATAAAGCTTAATAAAGAACTAAACCTCTAACTTAAGGGCACAAATGACCTATAAACTTGTAAAAAATCTAGTATATTTCCATATATCGAAAATAAAACTTAAATTATTTAGTTATTTTGGTTTGGAATGACTTTGTATCAGGTAAGAACATGTGTATACCTATCTCGTTTCTAAATATTCTAAGTGAGACATTTTCCTTACCTCTAAAAGGCCACAAAATATACCACATATCCACACCTCTAAAAACTATTATTTTTTGTCAATATATTCCTAATTATCTTCATAACATACCTCCCATTGACAGGTAATAATTTTTTGGAAATAATTATTTTTAAGGAATCCTTTTGGTATAAACCAAAAGCAGTTTCCTGATTAAGAGGGAACATCCTCTCTAATAATTTTTAGTTTCATTTCCAATATACACCCCCTAAAATCTTTTTATTATATTATTACAAAAAATGGTATCCTAAATATACTATTATATTTTTTGTTAATAGTTTTACCTACACTTACACTCACCTTTATATAATGGGTAACGAACATATTGTTTATGTGTAAGGTAAAAAAATACCTAACAAAATGATGATTTTTTAGTTTTTCTTTACCACATATCATGGCTGACATTATGATGGAAAATATATTAATGTATGATATAAAATATATTTATGATTTCTTTAATTTTATATAATTCCTATTTATGACATACTTTTTTACTTTCCAACATGTGTAAATATGATAATTTCATTTGAGGAAGAGTGGACTATCGACCCCTCAATGCGACGTGACTCGTTCATTCTATAAATGGAATATATAAAGGATGGTATTAATAAAATTATGTAACATATTAACATTGATATGGTAATATAGTTATAATATACATATATCATTTACTTTTAATTAATTTAATAAAAAAATAAATGTTAGTAGCGTTCATGCATATGTATGACCTACTGTCTCCATAAATGGTTCATTTCATTTTTTATCTTCAAAAATTATAGATTATTATAAATACATTTATAATGATTATATATGATAATTAATACATGGTTGAAATTCTATATATGATAATAACATGATCTAATTAATGATAATAATAAGTAACAAGTGAAGGAAAACTTAATAAAACTAGGTAATTAAGACCCGAAATAGTAAAAATAACGAAATATTGTTAACAAATAACTGAAAATATATTATAAAAAATTAATATATGACATTATGAATAAGATTATGGTCCATGTATAAGTTATTTACATATTTATAATCACTATATAGGAGGTTAAAAAACAGAGAGCAAAAACAAGGTTAAAGTAAGGGATTCTCATCTCAATTTTTACATCTATGAGATAATGTCATGTTAACCACATACATATTTTGTGTGGTGTATATAATTCCCATTTTTATATATTATAACATGAATTACATTATATTATTGGTATTTAATGATTTCATTTAATATTATTCCCTCATGAAGTTTATGATTTAAAATGTTTCAAATTCGTATAGGACACTTTGGTTTGTCTAAGGATTATTTTCCTCAAAAATAACATTATTGATCCATCCATGGTTTTTTCAATAGAACAAATTATGTTACAATTTTTCAATAAACCCTTTAATTTTAATTCATATGGATGGTTTTTGATTTATTTGGACAAGTATAGTATTTATATTCATATTATTATTTCATTTTTGAAATCCCCTTAAATTATTCAATCTCTAATGATCATTGAATTACCATTAATTATCTATATAATCTGTCATATATATCAATATTTACTAAAATATATACAATTTTACATATGGTGTCTACATTGACTTTTATTTTATTATTTGGTGAAATATTGATAATTCTATATTCTTTATTCAATATGGTAATTTTATAAGTCATATTATTTATTTTGATTATTAAATATGAGGAATGTTTTTGACTAGTCTGACATGAGTGGGGCTACATTATAGATTTCCCACCGATGCGTTGGTATAATCATAAGAGGAATCACTTTCCAAAATCTGATGGATTTTTAGCCTTCCTGTTGAAAACCATCTTATGAACAGTCTTGATGGCAAATGTACTATATACCTAAGAAACATGGCATCCAATAATTAAGAATTTTTCTCATTTAGATTCAGTAATTATTCGTCCATTAAATTTTTCATTGACATATCTACAAATAAACTACCTTTTAATTCAGTTATTAATAATCATTGATATTTTTCATCAAAATATATTTGAATACATTTCAATTTCAGTTTACTGATTTAGATGACACGAGTTTATGTTTCTTGGATATCCATATTGATATTTATTTATCTAGTTATTTGAATGGAATATGTTATTAGTTATTTACCTATCCATGTTAATTTTTTCATATCGATACAATATTGATTCCACATTACTCAACCTTACTAAGAATTTGATCTCACCCTTATTATGCCTTCCCCCATGTTCTGGTGAAGAGATATTTGAATAATCATTCATGGATTCAATTTATTTCATTTTACTCTGTAGAATGTTCTATTTTTTCTTATCAATGTATTATGGGTATCATTCATGTAATATTGATTTTCAAGACTACTAAAATTAAAGGTTCTTTGAGATTAGATTACATATAATCATACCAATGTAATAAATTAATGTATAATCTTCTGGATTCTGGGGTCAGAGCGCTACATTTGGTATTAAAGGGATGTTTAGAAGCAATGGGGGAAACTAGAGTTAGAAAACATAGATTAGTGGGAACAAACATAAGATTGAAATTGAAGTTAAGTATACAATAACATCCTAAAATTTTGGCAAGTCAGATATTATGTGGTTAGTAATTGTAATACATCCTTGTCTAGATACTAAAAGTGGGCGTGGTTCAGTCACAAATACACCTAAGAGCAACAAATCTAATAAGGTGTTCCGGGCCTCACTCAAAGAAACCTAGTACATGAAATTGGGACTTAAAACTCACATGGTTTGACACTCATGTGGGATACAATTATTATTGTTCACATTTTCCTTACCTACTATTATGAAGGATTTAAAAGTAAATATATCCCCAAAGAACACATGATTATGATTATGAGATTAACTATGAATTTTTTCTAATTTATGTTATTCCATATTTAGAGATATGAAAATTCATAATTTTATGAGCTAATAAAGTATATTCCATTGTTTAAAAGTGGAACCTATAAGGAATAATGGTATAAATACTCAAGAGAAATGTAGATATTTCCCTACTGTTGAAACCAATACAGCTGGTATTGGGACTAAGAATGTCATTGAAATACTAGGGAAGCTTAATCAAATTATAAAAAATAACCTTTTCCAAATAGATAAACCTATTACACAGAGATAATATTTAATATTGTATAAATTTTTTTTGGAAGAATCCCCCATCATTTAGGTGGACTAATAATCTAATTTTAGTAGATAAATTGATTATATATCTAGAAAAGATTTTTACTACATTGGAATACAGTGAAAAGGAAAATGTTACAGATGTTTCTTATTTCCTCCAAGGTGATTATGACCAGTGGTGGTATCTGATCTAGAATAAAATGGAGGAGAAATAAATTGAACTCATTGAATGTAGGACTTCTAAAGAGGAATTATTTAACAAATAGTTTCCTCATGATCAAAAAATTGAGATGAAGAGGAAGATACGTAGAATAAATCAAAAGTATGAAGACTGTGTCACAGATTATGAAGGTACCTTTATAGGGTTATCCAGGTATGCTATGGATTATATATGTAACATGGAGTGCAATATTGACTACGTATTTTTAAGACTGAAGCCATGTCTGGAGAGGTCTGTAGTGTCTCAAATATGTTCTTCATATGATGAAATAGGTTTATGTTTTACGAATAAAGTGAAATAATTCTCCAAGTCCAATATATTCAATGTAAAACAAGGGAATAAGATGTATTGTGATCACTATGAGAAAAAGGAATGAGTTAAAAACGTTGAAGGGAAAGACTGATTTTTCCACATGTGATAACTATTCAAGGAAATACCTTGGTAAATTTTGAAAATGAATTGGGATTTTGTTATAAGTGTGGAGAAAGGGGTCACCAAAAATAGGGATGATATAAAAAGGAAGATAATCCTATTCAATGTTATAACTATTAGTATATGGGGCACTATTAAAATAAATTCCCAGAGATTCAATAAAATACACCTTAGAAAAAGCTAAGCGATCAAGGTCAATCTTATGTTATTAATACTGGTGAAGTGGATTAACTAATGCACTTCAGAATTTGGATTTATTAAATATGTTGTAAAAGTATTTTATTTATGATTTTTACATCATATGATTTATGTAATATATAAGTATTTTATTACTATACTTTTTCATTATGTATTTGAGATAAAAATATGAATAGAACCAGGAAAAATTATTTAGTAGAAAGTTAAACATTTCAGAAAAAACAAGATTAAGGGAAACGAAACTCTTAATATGTTACTAATGTGGAGATAATGATGAATAAATGATTGATTTAGACTCTTAATAACTACCTTGGAATTGATTAATGACTTTTTCACAAGTGGTCTATTCTATCACTAATAGTGATTATAGAACTTCTGGATTAGTGGAATATATCCAATAATATATTTCTTACTTATGTAATAAGTAAGAAATCATGTTTCCAATATGGTTTTTTGGTGAAATGAGTTATTAAAAAATTTCAAGAAGATAAATGATGAAGTTATTCACATGTTTAGAATGTGAAAATTTAGAGATGCTTCATGTTGATTAAAGTCTACTGATAAGTTCATTTTGTAAATTTAGCGACGTCCCTTACAAAGTGATTGATTATAATCTTTTTTAAAGGTAATATATTTATAAAATGATTTGAGTTGATCATTTAATGTGATTTTAGAGGGTAATATATTACATCACCATATGATGCATCATGTTCAAAGAGATGACGTAGAAATAGTTCAAGGAGTAATCAAATGAAAAGATTAGGTTTATAGAAATTTATATTTACATATATTCTTATACAATTACTATGGAAAAAAATGGCATTGAAATGAAAATGTTGTAATACTTTCATAATTTTTGGTGATATCAATGACCTTTATTCACACATTTGGTTTATGGTTTTTTGGTCAACAACTTTGATATGAACATGTTCTCTACTACTCTCTATCAGAACCTGAATGTTATACTTTTTCTTTCATATCCATGTTTCAATTTCCCACATATGTTCTCATACTGGGGAACCAAGTTACATGATCATAGTACATTCTTTTATATAGTATTAAGAATATGTGATATTAACCCTTTTAATATGTAGGTATTTCACCAGTAGTTTATTTTCAATCCCTAAATTACTGAGATCAATTTTAAATTGAGAGGATGCAGTTTAATTAAGGTGGGGAGAATTTAGCCACATGAAATTCTAAATTAAGAACCTTATGTTCGATATCATGAATGAAATGAGACACCAAGTGCTTAAGGGAAAATAATACCATAATTATTAAAATATATAACCTATTTTAAATAGTTTTGATATATTCTATATTTGGATATGCACTCAACACCGAGTTACCATTCATTACATGTAAGGGTGGCTTTATTTGAAATCTTGCATTTCACAAAAGACCATGTTTTACTATGTAATAATATAATATTAAAATATTATTATTTAATATAATAAGATATAAAATATATTCTATGAATAGTATTAATGAACTTATCAAAATCTATGTTAAAAAAAATATATAATGAATTTATTAGTTTAAAATTAAAGAGAAATGAATATAGGAACCAATTGAATATAAAGGGAATATTTTTAAAGAATACTATTTTTATGGTCAAAACGTTTTTTATCCTAATAAATTAAATTAATTATAATTATAGAGTTATGTTAATTAAAATTTTATATTATATATTCAATAATTTTTTTTATATTAATCCAATAGATTTTATAATCAAAATATAAGAACCAACCCAATTTTGGACTTAAAATACTATATTTTCATTTGGGAATTTTTACCAGATTTTGATGGAAAACCAATTATAAATAAAAAATTTGAACATTATATAAATTTAATAAGTCAAAATAAACTTATTTTTTTGAAATTTAAACATAATAATTATGATAGGGTTATTTTTTGAATTTTTTTCTGAAACATTTCATTTTTAACTAAGAATAAATAATACTGCATTTTAGTTCAAAACTACTTTTTCATTTGATTTATTTATATGGTTGAATTATTTTTTATATTGGTTATAAAATTTTATTAAGTTATATTTTTATCATTTTATACAATTTAGTAACTGGGATCAATTTCTCTTTTTTAATTGAATGTAAAAACTTATCAAAATTATGGACATTTTCACATTAAAATCCTACGTTGTCGTCCTTCTTGTGGGATGAATTTTTAAATTAATTTTTTTCCACTAATGTAATTATAATATGGAAAAATGGATCCCATATTTGGAATCATCCTAATTTATACCTTCTAATAAGGTAAACCTATTTTTTGACCAAAAGTATTTGGGAATGTAATTATAATTAATTACAATTATTAAGGAAAAATTAAGCTTAAAAAAGGACTAAACTATTACCTTAAGAGACCAAATGACATATAAACTAGTAAAAAACATAATTTATGGCCATATATAGTCCATAAACCTTACATTATTGAGTGTTTATAGTTTTTATTACTTTTTTTAGGTAAGAACATGTTGACACCTAACTTGTTTCCAAAGATTCCAAGTGAGTCCTTTTCCGTCTCTATAAAAGTCCACCAACTATACCACTTATTCAATCATCTAAAAACACATAAATTAGGAAAATATCTGACAAAATAGTTTCCAAATATCTCTCTTATTATCCTTGTTGCCTCCCTTTGGGAAGAACTATTTCCATGAATCCTTTTGGTATAAACCAAAAGAAGTTACCTGATTAAGAGGTAACATCTTTCATCAAGCTTGTTAGTTTCAATTCCATTATCCACTCCTTATACAATTCATGCTATATGATTACCTAACATAAATAGTATACTAATTATACTAAGACATTGTTATATTAATTTTTTTACCTACACTTACACACACCTGCATATAATGGGTAAACAATATACAGTTTCTGTGTATGGAAGACGACTGCCTCACAAAACAATGATTGTACATTATTCCTTTAACACCTATCAAATAAGACATTATGATAGAAGATATATTTGTGTATTATATATATGAAACTTATAATTTATTTAATAATATTTAAATTTCATTTATTACATACCTTTATGCTTCCCATCTTGTGTAAATATGATAATTTCGTCCGAGGAAGTGTGGACTACAGCCTTCTCAAAGTGATGTGACTCATTCATGCCATGCATGGGATGTATAAAGGATGGAAAAAATAATCCTATTTAAAATATATAACATGTATATGATACTAGAATTAGAATATAAATATATGATTTATTTTTAATTATTTTAGTATAACAAATAAATGAATATAGTGTTCACGAGTACGTAAGACATACCGTCTCCGTGAACAGTGCATTTCATTTCTTATATTAATACATTTTAGGTTATTAAAAATACATATATAATGATTATATATGATAATTAGGTCATGGTTTAAATTCTATATACTATTATACCATTATCTAATTAATTATAAAAAAATGTAACAAGTGAATACATACTTGATAAAACACAGTAATTAACATCTGAAATAGTGAAAATAACAAAATATTGTTAAAAATGTGTAATAAGATCTTATAAAAAACTAATACATGATATTATAAAAATGATTATGGTCATTTAATGATTTATTAAACTATTTTAAATCACAACACATTAGAGTAAATACCACATAACAAAATTAATGATAAGGTAAGATATTCTCATCTCACTTTTTTACATCTGTGAGATAAATGTCATGTTCAACACTTATATCTTTTTTTAGGTTATCTATTATACATTTTTATATATTATATCATTAATTAATTTATATTAATTTTATTTAAGTCTTTAATTTAAAATTATCCCTTTTATTAGGTTTATGATTTAAAATGATTCAAAGTGGCATGAGACACTTTGGAATATTTAAATAATATTTTCATGAAAAATAACATTAATGATATTTCAATGGTATTTCTATTCTATGAAATTATTTTATGATTGTTCAATAAAACCTTTAATTTATCTTTATCTGTATCATTTTTGATTGATTAAGTAAAGGATAGTATTTATATTCACATCCTTGAATTTGTTTTGAAATCCCCTAGAAATATTCAATCTCCTATGATTTTTGAATTTTTATTAATTACCTATATCACATATCATGGGTATTAGTATTTTTTAAATCACATACCATTTTACATATGGAGTCTACTTTGAATGTTAATTTTTTTTACAGAAATATTGATAATTAATTATTCATTATTCAATACTATTATTTGATGAGGAATATTATTAATTTTAATTATTCAATATGAGGAATGTTTTGGACTGGTACGACACAGGTGGTGCCTGGTTGTAGATATCCCCGTGATGCATCATTAGTCTCATGTGATGAATCAATTGAAAAAATCAGATGAGTTTTTACCCTATATTTTTTCAAACCGTCTTCTGAATGGTCTTGAAAATAAAGGAACTATGTACCTAGGAAACCTGGAGTCCAATAATAAAATATTTCCCTCATTTAGATTCAGTTATAAATTTTCAATGAGATTTTGTATTGACATGTATATAGATACAAGTAATTTTAATATAGTTATTATTTTTCAATTAAATTTTATAGCAACATATCTATGGATACATTTCATTTTTAGTTTAATTATTTATATGGTAGGCGTTTCAATTTATTACCTATCAATATTGGTATTTAATTTTCTATTCATTTGAATTGAATTTTTCATAAGTTATATTTCTTTCTTGGTTAATTTATTCATGTTGTTTCATTATTTATTCCTCTTTACATGCCCTTATTGAGCATCAGAGCTCACCCTTATTATGTTTCTTTCCTCAGTTTTTGAAGAAGAGATATTTGAATAAGAGTTATTTGATGCTTTTTATTTATGTTTATTATGTAGCATGTCTTATTTTGTTTTCCCAATGTATTATGGGTATCATGTATGTAATCTAGCTTTCCATGAATGAAAAAATCAACAGCATTTTAGGATTTGATTCCTGGTAATTATGCTAATGTAATATATTAAGTCAAAGGCTCCAGACTTCTAGGATCAGGGAGTTACACAAAACTTACCTTGATGTATTTTTCCTAAAACTAGTCAATATGGATATTTATTATTAAGGGATATTTTTTATGAATTAATGTGATAATTAAATATATGAGTAATTCAATGTGAATACTGTTATAGGTGGGGCCTGATTATAGACATCCCCTCTCTGCATGGAAAGGTTTTATGATACAAACTTGTTGGATGCCCTAACTAAATTGGTTTTTGGTGTAAACCCACCTATTTTTATGTATATTGGAATACGACCTTTATAAAGACATCATAAATTACTAATTTACATTATTGGGAATTCAGTTATTATTATCCATGATATTATTAAATTTATATTATCCATGGATTCATTTAATTATAAAGTTATTTGTCAAATGGAATTTGTTTTCAGTTATTTATACATGTATATTTATTATTCCTTATTTTCTCTTGATAACTTCTACTATAATTAAAACTTACTAATTATTTTAGATCACCGTTATTTTCTTAATCTCCTTAAAATATGGAGAAGGATTCTATGAATGAGTTTCAAGGATGAAAAATATTTACTTTTAAATTTTTTTATATTTTATTACCAATATAAAACGGAAATCATATATGTATCTAGTCCTTCAAGAATAATAAATTGATCAATACTTAGGGATTTGATTCCTTGTATCTTAAGACATGCAATAATGTAGACACTAGATTTATGTTATAAGAGTTGGATTTGTTATATACATGGGTTAATAAAATAGGTTGAAGTAATCCTATCTATAAGATAATTTCAATTTAAATATGCCACTCTTGTAGTTTGAAAGGGTCCATCCTATAAAAAAGAATTTATATATGAGAAACACCTAGCTACTGTACTTTCTAAAACCCAATCTATCATCATGAGAGTAATATCACAACCTCCTTGGGGAAGACATAAAGGTACTCTACGCCACCACAGGAGACACCGCAAGTTGATCATTTTCATAACTCAATAATTATCCATCCATAGAGGATGATAGAGATTGAACATGTCTCTGAACCTTTTAAGGTTATCAATTTTTAAAAATCACTACATTTTCTCCATCTGTGTCATATAATATGTAATATTCCATATTTTTTCAGGTATGACTCTTTAAATATTTAGTTAAGATGGTTTTTCTTTCTTTTAATACTGGTCTTCTGATCCTAGGTTTAGGTTCGGTAAAGTGTTTCAGGGGTGAAAAAAGAATATGTAAATTGTTGTGGAAGACCATATAAATTTAATTCGTAGATTGAATTAATTCACATACATGAAAATTTATGCCCCAGTAAATGTTTTTAACCATATGTCAACATGTCAAGAAAGTCGTTTTCACCACTTTTCGACATGTCATGAAAGTAGATTACACTATGTGTAATTTTTATTAATTGTTTTTTAAAATGGTGTGATGGTATTTCCATTGGAAAAAGGGAAATGGGTTATGAATTTTTACATAAAGGAAATGAGAATCATGTCATGCGACTCTAATGACCAACACATTAAAATGATGTCTCTAGCACCACAAAACCCCCCATACACCCCTATGCTCCACTAATGAGATTTAGAACCCTCTCTTAGTTACTGAAGATGCTTCATGCACCTACTACTTAATCCAATGATCCTCATCACCCCACTTTATTTGACCGAATACCCTTCATATACCTCCTTCTTTGCTGGGGGTCCTATACTGTTGATTTTTGGGAGTCTTCTTTTATTAGTAAGTGATCTCACATCAGATATTGGATATGAAAACAAAAATATTTAGGGAATATCTTTTGGTTATTCATCTTCATCATGATCCATTACTAATGGATATTATGGTTCTTGTTGAAAGGAAACTGAAAGCTGATTAATACCACATACATATATTTTTCTAATCACTTCCTCTACTTTCAAGGTAGGTGTTCTAACAATAGAATCACAATATCGTGATTTTGATTACACGTATGAAAAATTTAGAATTACAAGATTTTTTTTTAAAAATTCTAATTCTAAATAGATTTAATTAACATAATAAATTATTTAGTAATGGAATTGTGAAATTGTGGTATTTGGAGATAATTAATTTTTTAATTAATTATGGGATATAAATATCTTAAATAGAGATAATTAATGGTGGAATTAATTATGTTATTTTGATATTATGAATTGAGATAATTAATTATAACCTTAATTATGGTATATTAATATCATAAATAAAGATAATTAATGGTAGAACTAATTATTTTATTTTGATATTGTGAATTCATATAATTAATTGTGAAATTTATTTCATAAATAAAGATAATTACTAGTGGAATTAATTATGTGATTTAGATATTATGAGTTGATATAATTAATTGTGAAATTAATTATGGGATCCTGATATATTAAATAGAGGTAATTAATGGTGTAATTAATTATGATATTTGGATATTGTGAATTAAGATTATTAATTGTGGAATTAATTATGTGATATAGATGTTATAGGTTAAGGTAATTAATTGTTGAATTAATTATGTGATGAAGAATGGTTACATGGTCATTAGAATGTGTGAAGTATGTAGGGAAACATGGTCATTCAAATTTGTGATGTACGAATGGTCTCATGGTCATTAAAGTATGAATTAAAAATGGTAACATGGTTATTCAAGTATTAATTAAATAATGGTATAATTGGAACTATGAGGCACAATATCCCTCAGAAATACTTTGGGATCCAGCATGAGCTGAAGCATGTATTAAAGTACGAGTGTCTACAGGAACCCGTAGAGTTTAGGTGGTCAGATAAAGAATAATTTGTTAATGTGATAAATGTTAATTTACACATTGTGCTTATTTATTTATACAATTATGTACACCATTTTTGAATGGATTTTGTAATAGACACCATTGGTGGTGGCCCACTTAGTTATACTAACTCCCTTCTCTAGCTTCCAGATCAGTACCTAACAAAATTTCATTGTTGCGGAATAGGTTAATGGAAAAGGACGTAGATTAGATTATTGATTTGGGGATGGAGCTTGGGTGAGGGATTCAGGCATGGTTCACAACTGGATTGGGAGTCTTCGGTGTCTTTATTTTTAATTTTAATTTTAAACACTTGACACATACATCAACTTGGAGTGTTTTATACTTTAGTTGGATATTGTATTTCTTTTATTGATTATCATGAGATATTGGTGTTTTTTATGGTTATATATGATTCCAATGTTTTTTTATTATTAACAATAGAGTATTAATATGATAAATGAGGGTATAGTCTTCCCATGATCAACTTTTTAGACCCTTTCTGCTAGTCATAGGCCTTTAACATATGGGGATATGAACTTGAGGTCATATGATAGTCTGGCTTGGAACACTAGCATGTGGACCCTAGGTCAGGACATTACAAAGTGGTATTAGAGATAGTGTTTATTCGATGTGACAATGAGGATGGTGGTCCCTTCTTAGGGGATGTTTTAGATTTACCACATTGAATGTGGATGATCATGAATCATACCTTTATAAGGTGGTCTGGATACCTCTCCCATCATGAGACCTTTTCTTTGGGGAAGTGTAGGGGGAATGATCCGAGGGAAAGAAAAATCATGTGGGTTAGGCCTAAAGAAGAAAATATCATGATCATGGGTAGTACTAGGCTATTAAAAATGGTATCAGAGCTAGTTTTCATTCAATGTGTCAGCAAGGAGACTAGGACATTCTAAGGCTGGATTATGGAAATCCCACATAAAAGGAGGATGAGAATGAAGAATCCTTTTATTATGTGGTGTGGTTACCTATCTCATCATGAGGCCTTTTTCTTGGGGTTGTCTGAGTGCCAGACAGGGAAAGAAAAACTCTTGGGGCTAGGCCCAAAGTGGAAAATATCATGATCATGGGAATTCACACATCACACATTTGAATGACCATGTTCCCATTATTTATCACATAATTAATCATAATATTAATTACCCACATAAATTCCATTAAAAATTCAAGAATTAGGTAAATAAAAAAATTCCATTAGTTAATTAAAAAATTAACTAATCACATAAATAACATTAATTAATTCAAAAATTTGATAAACTTGAAAGTTACAGTAGTTAATTTTACAATGAATTAATCACATTAATAACATTAAATAATTAAAATTTTTATTAATCACATCAAATACACTAATTAATTCAAAAATTACTTAATCTCTCCAATTCTATTAGTCAATTAAATTTTTTTAATCACATCAATAATGTTAAATAATTAAAAAATTAATTAATCACTTCAATTCTATTAGTCAATTCAATAATTAACTGAGGTGGGGAGTGATGTTTCATATGTAGGAGTGTGGAGAAAGACCATGGGTTATAAGTGGTGGCTTTGAAATTCCAATGAGAAACCTTTAAGGTGCATGCTTAAATTATTCAGGGAAATGTCAGGTGGCCCTTGGAGGTGATGGAAGTATATCCTTTCTAGGATATTTTTGATTTAAAGTCTAAGTGATAATAATGGATGGTGTTCTTGTGGTTGTTGGAAAAGGTGTGTTAGGAAACATGTTGGGTATGCTGACAATATAGATCTTTATACTGATGCATCCTTTATAGAGCATCAAAAATGTGTGTTAGATCATTATGATAAAATTTTGTGTGGAAAGACCATGACAATTGTCAATGTATTGTCAAAACATGGATGGGTTCGGGAGGAAACTTGGGAAAGATATGCTGATAGGAGTTCATAGTGGCTCATCCTTTTGGCTCAGAATCATAGTGATACTTGGGATTACTGCTCGAGGGAGAGATATTATAAGGTGGGTATATTGTAAGATCACAAATTTTTCTAGAGTAGTCCCCAGATTGTTTATAGGTACACTTTTTTTGGTGTTGAGTACATTTCATTTGAGTTTTATCTTGGGGTGAGTTTGGGTGAATATTATGAATTTTGGAAGAAAATGGGAAAGTGTATGGTGGGATCAAGGTTTTCCAAAACCAAATTCCCCAACCCAACTGCCTATGAAAACCCAAATAATGGGGATTCACATGGCTAGTGCATAATTTTTCATACCATTAATCCTAAAAGGAGAATCCGTACAGCCCCAATAAGAGGTGAATGATTAATATGCATAGTTATGGGGAACTATGTTACTTAAACCAATAAACCATGTGTGGATTTTAATTTATCCATAAAATTAAATATTAAATTCCCAAACCCCATATTTTAACCCCTATTTGACATCAAATTACCCCTTATAAAATTATCTCAATTTTGGAGACTCTTGGATGGATTCCAAGACCTCCCGACCTTCTTTCTAGGGTGGATTAATGATCTACATCTATCAGAGTATGTGGCTTGTTCTCAATTGATTTCAAATCTCACATCAGTTCTTCTCCCTTTAATTATTTTGGTAGTTATACTCTATTTTTGGGATCTACATATATATTTTTTGATCCTAAATATAGGGTTTTTGGATCTACATCCAGATCTAATAAAACTTATTTTTTAACCACAGACTTATGTTTTGGATCTAGACCTTGTTCTGCTTCACATTCTTGATTCATCTACTTCACATTAAGGTTTTCCTTTGGATGATCGCTCGTTAATGAATTTAGGAAGGTGGTATAAAATTTAAATCCCATTGTCTTGATTATGATTATGTGTTTTTAATTTTATAATTCTTATTAGATGTTTAGAAATTGCGTTCTTAATTAAATTAATTAGTTTGTTGAATTAATTAATTAAAGGAAATGTGAAATTGGGATATTGGGATTTTAGATCATGAAAAAATTAATTGTCAAATTAATTATGAGGAAATTATGATTGTTTATTTGGGGATAATTAATTGTTGATTAAATAATCAAAACCTTGTATTTTTGAATGAGATAATTAATTATTGAATTAATTATGAGATATTGGGATTAAATTAGATAGTTCAGTATTAAATAAATTATTGGTTATTGAATTATTAGATTTTTATTAATTAATTAGAGAACCAATTAATGGGATTGGTTTACTTAATTAATAGGGTAATTAGTCAAGAATATTGATGCGAAAAACTATTTGTTAAATTATTAATGATATTGAGTTTGAATAGTAAATTTGATGAATTAATTGGGATATTGAATTGTTTTATTTTGGATTAATTAATTGATGAATTAATTAATGGAAGTAACTTTTTTATATAATTATTTAATTAAATAAAATTATTAATGGGATTAATTAATTTATAAATTAATTAATGGATATAACAGGGTTTTTTAATTGTTAAATTAAATAATGTGATTGATGAGATTAATTAGTTGTTGAATAAATTAATGGGGAAATGTGATTATATAGTATTTGAATTAAATAATGGGATTAATGGGATTAATTAATTGATGAATTAATTAATATAGTAACGCAATTATTTAATTTTTGAATTAAATAATGGGATGGATGGGATTAATTAATCGGGTAATTAATTAATGGAATTTATGTGAACTATTAATTAGTGAATTAATTGAAAGGATTGAGTTTGATTACTCAATTGGAGAATCAATTAATGGGTATTGTTGTGTTAATGTAATTGTATGAGAGAGATTAACTAATTGGAGAATTAGTTAATGGTGATTGTTGAGTTAATGCAATTGAATGAGTTAGATTAATTAATTGGTGAGTTAATTAATGTTGATTGTTGTGTCAATGCAATTAAAAGAGTTAGATAAATGATTTAGAAAATTAATTAATGGGTAATGCTGTGTTAATTTAATTGAATGAGTTAGATTAATTAATTGGGGACTTAATTAATGAGTATTGTTGTGTTAATGAAATTGAATTGGTTAGATTTATTAATTGGAGAATTAATCAATGTGGATATTTTTGATGGTGTAGTTAACTAAATTGGATTAATTTATTAGTAAATTAATTAATTCGAATTGTTGGGATATTGAATCAATAAAACTATAATAATTAATTAATTAATTAATTATAAGGATAATGCGATCTTGAATTGGGAATAAATAATTTTTGAATTAATTTAGGAAGGATTGAAATAATTTATTATTATTAATTAATGGGATAAATATGATTAATTAATAGTTTAATTAATTAATGTTATTTACTTGGTTTATTAATTATTAAATTAATTAATGTTATTAATTTGACTAGATAATTGGTTAATTAATTAAAGCATTGACCTGATTAATTAATTTTATCGATATGAATAATTAATTTTATCGACATGAATAATAAATTATTAAATTAATTAATAATATTTTTTGATTAGTTAATTGATGAGTTAACTGATAGTAGTGATGTCTCTAGATAACTGTTGGATTAACTAATTGAATTGATATTATTAATTAATTTTTGGAATAATTAATGAAATTGTTGTGGTTAATTAGTTATTTAATTAATTAAAAAGATTGATGCGATTAATTAATTGTTGATTTAATTAATAGAATTGTTGCCATCAATTAATTTTAGATTTAATTGGTGAAATTTATGTGATTAACGAATTATGGAATTAAGAAGGGAAATTGTCTGGTTAATTAATTTTTGAATAATTATTAAATAGTGAATGGTAAAATGGTCTTTCACTTATGAGATTATGAATGGAAATATGGAAATTATTATGTGAGAACATGTGATATTGAGATACATGTGATAATGTGATATATTATGTAATATGGGAATTATTGAGAAATGTGGTGCTAGACATGGTGTTCTGCACCTATCATATATTTTAAACATATGGGATAAAGATTAACACTCTAAATAGTAATGAGGTGTTGGATAATGACAGATGATCTAAATACTCACAGGGTGATAGAAACGACATTCTACATTCAACATATATACTAAATGTATGGGACATGGACTAATTCTCTTTATACCCATTAGGTGTGGCATTATGACTGATGCTCCAAATACACACAATGTGATTGACCTATCATTTTACAACTAAGACATCATCATTTTAATATGGTTCTAGGTGGTCGTAATATTGAATTTGAAATGATATGGGTAATGTAATCCCATGAGATAAAAATAATTGAGATTTGAATATGTGGCATGGGTGAGACCCAACATGTGCTGAAGAAGGTATTGAGGTATGAGTGTCATTAGAAACCCAATGGATTATGTGGTAAAATAAAGAATAATTGATAATTTGATAACTATTTAATTACAGATTGTTATTATTTGTTTATAAAATTCTTATAGAATGGATATTATTTTAGAAACCATTGGTGGTAGCCTAATGAGTTATACTCACACCCTAATTGGGTTTCCAATTTGGTACTTGAATAGATTACTTGTGAGTAAGACAAGTGAATGGAAAATGACCAGATTTAGATGACTGATTTGGGGATGGATCGTGGGTGAAGGAAAAAAACATGGTTCATGACCCTATTTATAGTTTTTAGTGTATTTATAGAGGTTGATTGTGTATTCCTTCATGTGTGACCTATGATGGTTCTCTGTAGGATACATATACAGGGGTAGGCTGGCACCGATGTTTGTTGAATAGTTTAAGGGTGTGGAGAGAATCGGGCGGGTGGCATACTGATTGGCTCTCCCATATAAATATAGTGATATTCATGATGTTTTCCTTGTATCATATTTTTGATAGTATCACACCAACCCTTATAATGTGAACAAGTTTGATGTTTGATTTTGAGATATATGCATCCCTTGATGAGCATCTGATACGTGTGTTGGATCGCAGTGCGAAAGTGTTGTGGAGAAGGACTGTGCATATAGTTTGTGTGTTGTGACAATATGGATGTGTGTATGAGGAAAAATGATAAAGGTAAGTAGATATATTGGCTTAGTGGCCCAATATTTTTTACTCAAAATCATAGAGATTATTGGGAGTGTAGCTCGATGATGAGTTGTTAAAGGGCGGGGAGATTCTAAAATTCCATCTTTTTACAGGTATGAATATTATTTAATTTTTTGTCAAGATGGGTTGTGTTTATTTTAAACCTAGCTTTTGACCCTATTATTGGGTTGGGATTATTTTTCCATGGGTGCAACAAATGTAATTAAATTTTTGTGGCAGACCATGTAAATTTAATTCACGGATTTAATTAATTCACAACCTCAATAATTTACACCACCAAAAAATGTTTCTCACCACAAGTCAACATGTCATGAAAGTAGTTTACAACATGTTTCAACTTGTCATAAAATTATATTATACCATGTTTAATTTTTATTTATTTATTTTTTAAATGGTGTGATGGGATTTACTTGGGGAAAATGGAAATGGGTTATGACGTTTTACACAGAATCAAATGGGAAATCACGTTTTGTAATTATAACACCTAGAACATTAAAATGATGTCTCCAGTATCACGTAACACTCTAGACGCACCTCTTATACACTAAAAAGATTTATAATCCTCTCATATTTTCCACATATTCCTGACACACCTCCTCTATGGACTAAATCTCCTCCGCACACCACCGTTATTGACTGAAGACCCTTTGCACACCTCCCACTTCCATGAAGGTCCTCTAATATTAATTTATAGGCGTTATTTTTGATCTATATGTTATATGACCATAGATATTAAATATATAGACTTATATTTTTATAGTATAACTTCTTTTTATTCATCTACTTATTGATCCATCACAAACAGATTGTCTAGTTTTTTATAAATGAATTCAGATGTCAATTGCCACCCCAAATGTAGGGTTTTTTTCACCGATTCCTCCGCTTTCATGGTAGGTGGTTTAATATTAAAATCCCATATTTATTATTTTTATTACTAATATTCAAATTTTATAATTTCTTGATTCATTTAGATATTTTATTTAATAATAGAATTAATAAATTTGTTAAATTAATTAATAAAGGAATTGTGAAATTGTGGTATTTGGATATAATTAGTTGGGAAATTAATTATGGGTTATTGATATCATAAATGGAGATAATTAATTATTGAATTAATTATGTTATTTTGATACTAGGAATTAAGATAAATAATTGTGAAATTAATTGTGGAATATTGATATCATAATTTGAGATAATTTATTATGGAATTAATTATGTGATTCTGATATTATGAATTAATATAATTAGTTGTGAAATTAATTATGGGATATTGATATCATAAATAGAGATATTTAATGGTTTAATTAATTATGGGAATTTGATATTATGAATTGAGATAATTAATTCAGAAATTAATTAGTGTATATTGACATCATAAATAGAGGTAATTAATGGAGGAATTAATTATGTGATTTAGATATTGTGAATTGAGATAATTAATTGTGTAATTAATTATGCAATACTTATACTATAGGTTGATGTAATTAATTATTGAATTAAATATGTGTTGACTAATGGTAACATGGTCATTTGACAATGAATTAAAGAATGAGAACATGGTTACTTTAATGTGGTAAGTATGAATGGTACCATGGTTATTCTAATGTGTTAAGTAATAATGGTGACATGGTCATTTAATTGGTAATTAAAGAATTTGAATATGGTAATTCTATTATATGTGGTATGAATGATAACATGGTAATTCGTGTATTAATTAAGGAATGGTAACAAGGGAATTCAAGTATGAATTAATTAACGGTAGTAATGGAATTTTAAGACCCAATACCCCTCAGACATACTTTGGGTTCCGACATGAGTTGAAGCATGGGTTGAGTTATGGGTGTCTATGGGAACCTAGGGAGTTTATGTGGTTAAATAAATACTAATTTGACAATGTGATGACTATTCAATTATGCATTGTACTTATTTATTTATACAAAGAAATACAGTATTTTTTACTGGATATTGTTTTAGACATAATTGGTGGCGGTCTACAGAGTTGTACTCAGACCCAACTCAAGCTATCTGATTAGTACCTAAATATATTTCATTATTGTAGGACAGGTTAAGGGAAAAGGCCCTAGGTAAGATTCTTTATTTGTGGATGGAGCTTGGATGAGGGAACCAGACATGGTTTGGAATCCACTTGGGACTCTTCGGTGCCTTTATTTTTAGTTTTTATTTTAGACACATGACACATACATTATCATGGTATGTTCTCTTATTTAGTTGGATATTATATTTCCTAGGTTGATTATCATGAGATATTTGTATTGTTTTTGGTTAAATATTCCTCTACTATTGTTTATAATTTCCTCAGGTGTATTACTATTATAAAAGAATGTATTTTCTCCCCATGTTCGACTTATCATACCCTCACTGCTTGTTAGTAGCCTTTTTCTTATGGGGAGGTGCTCTTGAGGTCATGTGGTGATCTGACTTGGGGATTCATTATGTGGTATTTGGGTCTAGTTGTTTCCAAATATGACATGCCTCATGAATAATACGCTATATTTTACAACAAATACAAATATTCCATGATAAGGATTATGTTTTATGGATATATCTATAAACATTGAATTTTTACCTAAAATCAATGTTTCCTAGAACCAACTCATATTATCTACACACATCATACAAGTGGGCTCGAACTCCCACTATCATAGTCAATTCCAAGGTAACTAGATGTCTCCCCACCTCACATTCCAAATTATTGACTAGGGTGGGTAAAAAAAAAAGGATTCCATAGATACTAAATCAAACTCGGTGTAGAATCGAAGTAAAAACATAGAAAATAGTACCTCACATGATGTTTGGTTCATCTGGATTTGAAAAAACTAAGGCATGAATATGATAATGAAGTTCTCTAAAACTTCTAAATCCTTGATGGAAACCACGTCCATTTTAGTTCTAGTTTCAATATTCTCGGTGACGATGGAATCATTGAGATATATTTTATCCACCGTATCCCCTCCCAGTTTGTCATAAGTTGGAGTACCTAGCTCTTCTTACTTACTCAACTAATACTTCTGAGGAAGGTCAAGCACTCTCACTTCTAATTTCAAATCTTTATCATGAAATATCTGACTCCTCATGATCCATGTGCTAAGAAATATAATACTATCAAGCTAATATATGCATTATCTTCATGACCAAATAAATCTATTGATCCTTTTGAGCACGAATCAATCTAATGGTTATCTCCACAACCTCCCGCCAATCCTCTACATCGTGAACTAAAATAGATCCTTCAAACTTCTTTATACCTAAGATATGGAACTCTTGAATTGTCCTACATAATGTTTCATCATAATTAACCGCCACACTCCATAGATCCGTTGGAATATCCTTTTTAATTTCTTAAGACTAAACTTGAAAGGGATTCTATCCTAGATATATATATGGAAAACAAAAATTTCATGAACTCATAAACCTTGGAAAAACATATATTTTATGTTAATTAATAAATTCATTGCAACCTTTCTTACCAATATCAACCCATTTCAAACACATTAATATGAAATCATGATACATGATTCTTACTTAGGTCTCTTTTACTCAAGCAACATCAAGTTTCTTATAATGTTCTATAAACATTATGGTCCTTGCATCGGATCATAGGGGTACCTAAAATCACATTACCTAGCCATCATCCCTTGTTTAGAACATGTAATAAGACTATAAAAATAATTTTCCTACAAACCTATGCATCATTACCATTGTATAACTACAAAATCCATCACATCTCTCAGCCATCAGCTCTAATATCACTCTATCACAACCCAATCCCAAAAAGGTACCTACATAGGACAATAATGAAGAAAGGGATATAATAAACATTTAATCTCAACTTCAATATGGAACATGTTTGAAAATAACACCATGGGAAATAAGTCACACATATTGGAGGTATTGCCCTCAATATAAGATTAAGGAAGAGGGATAAGATGATAATTCACTAACCTACACCATTAATAAAATAATGAAGAAATATCAAAATATAATGTAATTTTATACAAAATCTCAAACAATTGAAGGTACAAAAATGAAAGAAATAGAAATGGACACAAATATCCAATAGATCATGAAGAAATCATATATTATACCACACTCTCTTAAGATATATTAATGATCACAAACACCCAATGATGTTTTTATCTATTTTATTTCAGGAATTTTTGTGTTTTTATTTTATAATTTCTTCTAATATGTTTTCTGGATGAACAATGAGTCACTCAGAAGGCCATTTTTAGATTCTTGTTGGCTTGAAGCACTGACAACCTAGTGGGAAGGCATTTTCTAGCCGATGAACCAATAAAAAATCCCATTATCCTTATCTAGAACCGTCATATCACCATTGGAAGGCAACTAGACATCCAGTGGGGTAGGAAGTAGTACCAGGAAACATATCAATTCACCATCCGCTCAATGAAAACTAGATGGCCCTGGTGAACCCCATGTAGACCACCAACAATCGGATAACAACCATCATCTAACAAGTAGCCACTATATAGAAACAAATAGTCATTTGTGGTGAACCCCAACACCTTGATTAGCCTTCCAAAGGATCTCTATAACCCTAAAAAACAATTGAATATCCTTTGGACCCTTGGAAGAAATAAATAAACCACATTGGACCCTTGGATTGAAATGGCTACCCTGATGAGAATTCATGATCTCATTATGATTCAATTTTTTCATTTTATTGCTTTAGTGAGAACTTTTCTTTATTCCTACCACTCTATTTTTGATGTATTCTTGATATAGAATAAAGAGCCTTCTTAAAAGGTATTTTATATTGAAACTCTCATTATTTTAATTTTTCTAGGATGCTAATAACAATTGAGTGTGAGGATTTGGGTTCTCATTGCAATTGATTGTGAGGGGGTTTGTGCACACTACAATTAAAAGTGTGGAGATTGGGTCTCTAGACATAACCACTAAAATAATAGTGTTATAAATGGGTTTATTAATAAAACTTCTAAAAAATGTTTTTACATCTTTTAAATGAGTTTATTGTATACCAATAAATCCAAGGGGTAATGATAACTCTCATGAAATTAAGAGGAGGAGACTTATCAATCCCTTTGTGAATTTTGGATGATCTCCTTTATAAAAGTATTATGAATTGACTTTTAAGTAATAATGTTTCTACACCGTAACTCTTATATTAGAGTTTTTTTGTTTAATTAATTTAATTCCATCTAGTTTAATTTTTTTTCTAATGAGATTTTAAAATTTAATTTAACCCCACCACCATCATTCAATCCTTACACAGACCAAAATACTCAAGGCAGTAACACACACATTGATCACCAAACAACTCCCTCAAACCTCACATGCAATATGTGAATGAGGCATAATACGTTTCAGTGAATACAAAATTAAACAAAATCAATGCCTAAATAGGTAACGTCATGACCCAACCCACCAAGGTATCACCAGAACCGACGGTAAGATGAGAGAGGCCCCAAGATTTCATCCAATAGGTCCGGAGATTGTGAATAGAATAAAATATGAATATCACACAAATGTAAGGCCTTATCCTAATGAACCTTTACACATGCACACCTCTATGTATATAAAAATAATTAAGGATAAATAAACTATCACTATCCCAAGTGGGAATAATTCCTGGAATAACATCCTAGAATAACTAGAGTGAAGTGATATAAATACATCCTATGTATAATGGGGGAAAATGACCAACTATAAACAAAGTTAGTCCCAACCTAATTGATGTGAAGGAAGGTCCTACTACCAATTTCTAAAATAGACCACCATCTAAAATCACCATCACCCATCATTGCTATGCTTTACCGACAATTGGCCCACTAAGGTCATCATATAGCTATGGGGCTTCTACAAAAAACATGACATGTGTAGAAAAATCCAATATAGGGGGAGCATATATATTCTTTTTAAGATTCCTTGAAAATAAAAAAAATTGATGAAATAGAAATAAATTGTCTGATCAGTCCACTAAAATGGTATGGAAACCCAACAAATAGATATGTTCACTAAGAAACTAAGGTGAGAGAAGATGTGATATTGATCACCACCTACATACATAAAATTAAACGCTACACATAGCTCAATAATTATCTAGGAAAAACCACACCATTATATAACCTTGTGAGAATACAAAGGAGAACCTACACCATACTGGAAGATGAATCAATCAGGGGGGTATAGACTCCAGTGACTGACTTGATCCCCATAAAATATTGATGATAGGGGATTACCAAATCTAAAAATTGAAGACATACCCACATATGTGTATAGGAAATACTGAACCAACCTGTATAATGAATATATGATACCCACACTTGGATAGGAATTTCCATCACTATGAGAGTATAGATCCAGCTTTTAACTCCAATAATCACACCCAATACTTACACTACTAGGAAATTCACATATAGCCATGCATATAAATCCATGGATTAAAATATATGTGGCTACACCCCCACAAGTAGCCACGGCTCCGTGGATGAATACCGCGACCCGTTCATTTCTTCTTCCTTCTGCTCGATCCATCCTCCACGAAACCCCTCAGCAGCCCGACGCACTCCCCGATGCCTCCTCGCCGTGACCCTCCTCATCCAGAGAAGTTGCTCTGAGTGGCCTCCCCACCTCCTATCTTCCTTCCCTATGCCTCCCTGATGCCTCCTCCCCGACGCCTCCTCGCCAACAGCCCTCAATACCCATGACGCCTGCTCGCCGGGACCCTCCTCCCCATGATCCTCCTCCTCCAGCAAAGCTGCTCTGAGCGGCCTCCACACCTCCTCCCTTCCTTCCCGACGACTCTCCGCCACAACCCTCAACACCCCAGATGCTGAGGTTGACACCCCCCATGCCCTATCATTAAGGTAATTGAAAATTTCTTTGATTTCTTATGTTATTTCTTGAATCAGAAACTAGTGCTGGATGTGGATGAAGCTATGGTAGATGGTCTTGTTGTTTTTCAATTAATGACTTGATGGTCTTATTTATTTGTTAAAGGATGTTTCCCATTTTGGTTTCATTCCTCATTCAACATGTTTTGGTTCAATTTTAGATAATGATAGAGGGAATTAAGAATAAATTTCATACATTATCTTGTTGTGAGATGGGATTTTGGATGATTTTATAGATGGATTAACCAGTTTAGATCCTTTCGATCTTTATAGGTTCTCACGATAATTTGGTCATTTAAAATAGGTTACATATTAACCTCTAATCAATATTTAGAGATAATATAACCCATTTTTCCTTTATGAAATGTGGCCGATGATGATTCATGAGGATTCTGACATAGAAATTTCATTACATCTTAAGAATGGTCCAAATAACAGGCCAAAGAAATCTTAAAGACATCTTGCCTGATGTAATCTCATAATAGGCCAAAGAAATCCTCCTCAATTGGGGTAATTAAAAATATAAGCACACACACACACATAGGTAAATTAGTGGATCAAGCCTTATCCCTCTAAATTAGCATTGTCAATCCAGCTGGAACTATTTATAAGAATTTGAAATGTCTCGAAGGCATAGATGATGGCTTACCAAAGGCCCCTAAATGAGATTTCCAGAAGTCCTTGTGGCACAAAGGCCATAATTTATATATTTCTCAGATAAAGCTGCCATGGGGGTCAAATGATGTGCCCCTTCACATGAAACTAGGGCCTAGGTTGAGTATCCCCCAGTGGGCCCATCAGGAACCCATGTTGACCTCACCAATGCCCCCTTCCTATTCCCCATGCATGCTACACCCCATACATGCCCACACTCTCCATGTTCTCACCCGCACTATCGCTCGCCATGCTCACCCATGAACTCAATTGATGGATTTCCCGTTGGAGTGCTAATTCAATCCAGAGGAGGATTTAATTTGAGATTTTGGGGAAGGTTGCTGCTGGACATGGCGTGATTCAAGTGCCTTTGGGTTTGGATGAATATAGTCCAGTGAGTCATGATGTAATGGATCCCTGCAATGTGAATGTTCAAGATTATTTGATGGATAACCATCTCTCTTACAATCGAATAGATATTTTTTAAACTTAGGGATAGTTCTGATTCATAAAATAAAAGAATTATGAGAAATGGTACATTAGATTTTATTGATCCGACACTAAAATTCTTGAAGAGCTTTTAGAAGAATGAAACATTTAATTCGTGGATGTTTAATGTTGCAGCAGAATAATAACACATGGAAAATTGAAAATCTCCTAAAGTAGTTCCATCAGATTTGGGGCTTCGGTAGATGGCGCAAGATGTCAATTGTTAGGGGATTTTTTCCTCTTCTCCACATAGGATGAATTAAAACCAAGAACATGGGGATTCTATTTTGTCTCCCTCAAACGTGGAATCTTGAGGTTTCAAGATTGGGATTCTCTCTTTGATCTAGCTTCGGTTAAGAATTTAATTATTCAAAATCGGATTCTCTTTCAGGGATTAAGTTGGTTTTTTTGGAATTCTCAAATTCTTTGGGGTAGTGAACCAGTTGTGGGAATTCCTATCAAATTTAATGGGGAGACTAAGAATGCTTGATATGGTTATTTTGTAAGATTTTCTATTTAGGTTGATTTATGTTTTCCTCTCATTGAAACTATTTTCCTTGTTGTTAATGGTTATAGGCTTGAATTATCATCTGAGTTTGAAAGGTTACCTGAATTTATCATTAAGTGTAACTATATTGGGCACTATAGTGAGAAGTGTTGTAGAAATATAAGATTTCTCAATTACAAGAAGATTTGTCATCTGATTGATCAATGTAATTTTAAACTACGTGTGATTTATGTTGCTGCCAAGTATGGGGAAATCGTAGATAAGGAGCTTGAAATTCATTAGGTTGGGAATGTTATGGGGGGAGACAAATAGGGTAAAGGTTCTGGAATCTCCTTTCCTGCTACGATGTTTGTTAATTAATCAACACAAATTTCTATGGATAATGAATCTATAGTTACATCAGTTGAGGTTGGTCTGGAGGATCAGATTTCAAAGAGTAAATCATGTAATTATACCACCCAAAATGTTGGAGAGATTAGGACTCAAGTTCCATGGTTCTCAGATAATGAAACTGAGGTGGATACAACGGATCTCCAAGAGGAAGATTTTATGAATAATGGAGATAGTAAAGGTAATTAGAACACTGCTATGGTGGGTGTTTATTCCTCACTACAAAGGAAACAGAAGAAAAATGGTGTTTTAATTAGAGGTAAAGATGAATCTTCTTCCTCGATGGATACATAATAGGTTCATGTTTCAACATGTGCTCACTAGGAACTGAGCTAGATACAGGGAAAATTCCTAATGAGGTAGTGAAACATAGTCTTGGAAACTCTGATTTACTAACACTGGTGGATGGTTAGAAAATAGGTAAGTGGGTGAAGCAGTTAACCTTGGATGGTGAAGACACTTCTATTTTGGATGATGTTTAGGAATCTAATTCTAAAGGGAAATATAAATCTACTACTTTTTTGAGTGCTAAGATGGATATAAGGAAAAAGAAATAGATTCAAGAAACTTTGTCTATTCCAATTGATGAGGCTAATCTAAGCATTGGTAAAGGGTTTGGTGGTAACCCTCAATTAGCGATGACACCAGTGGGAGGCAATTTTTTCTCTATGTGAGATTCATAATTGTTTTTTACAATAGGGAAAGTTATTTGGTGGACACTAAAAAAACTTGAGAGAATGTTATATGTAACTTCAAGTTGGCGGCTAAATATATGTTCCTATTTTTATACTGGAGAAAGTTATGCTAGGAACTGATGCATCTGTTACTTCAAAACATGAATTAAAGTAAATAATGAGTTTCAACACTACTAAGAATGTGGTAAGTTAGGACATGGTTCCAGGGGTAGACTCACTGAGTATCCCCGATAAAATTCTCAAGGAGGCTCAAAAGGAGAAGGGAAAGGTCGGAAGCATTTTAATGCCAGCTGATAAAATCTATATTCCTCTTGTATAGGAATGGGATGAGAAGTATATAAATACTTAAGATAAGTAGGAACAGGGTGGGAAGGACTTGATCATACCTCTTGTGGTTGATTCTTGGGAGGAATAAGGAAATCCATGGAAAACTTCCAAATCATGGAGCAGGGGGGAAGGGGGGCAGGGGGTCGGTCTGTAGGTCTTCCGAGTAGGGGGTAGGGGGAAGGGGGCAGGGGGAGGGTGGAGAGGGGTAGGGGCAGGGTGGAGGGGGACAGGGGAAAGGGGCAGGGTGGAGGGGGGCATAGGGCTGGGTGGAGGGGGGCAGGGGGCAGGGGGCAAGGTGGAGGGGGGAAGGGGGCAGGGGGAAGGGGGCAAGGGGAGGGTGGAGGGGTTAGTGGGCAGGGTCAGGGGGTAGGGGCAGGGGGCATGGGGGCAGGGGGAAGGGGGTAGGGGCAGGGGGTAGGGTGGAGGGGGCAGGGTGGAGGGGGCAGGGTGGAGTGGGGCAGGGGGCAGGGTGGAGGTCTACAGGGCATGGGGCAGGGGGAGGGTGGAGGGGGAGGGTGGAGTGGGGAGGTCTATAGGGCTGGGGGGAGGGGGGTGGTGCAGTGGGGCAATGGGGGTGGGGAAGGGGGTGTAGTTAGTCACTATAGGTTTCTTTAATCCAAGATAAGGTTGAATAACCATTACAATCCACCTGTATCTCTCTATTCCTTCATGATTAGGTTTCTCAAAATATGCCCTCCTATTTACAAAAGATTGCTTTCACTAAATCATGGATTGATTTTAATTGAAACAAATCAGATTTTGTATGATACCACTAGTTGTTATTGGGATGGG